>VDFB02193867.1:491153875-491223843 GCA_007258455.2 Sequoia sempervirens | reverse complement strand
TATCCCTTTATCTCTCTCACCTCCCCTCACACTCTAATTCTCTCCTTTGGTACCCTACCTACATAACTCTCTCTTTCCCTCCGTCTCTCTTCCCCCTCTCTCTCAATTCTCTCGCTCCCACCCCCTCTCTCTCTCACTCACTTTATCCCTCCAACCCTACCTAGCTAAGTCCCTCTCACTCCAACACCTTCTCTCCCACTCCCTCTCTCTTAAACTCTCACTTCCACCCCCTCTCCCTCTCTCTAGACTCTCTCTCTCTCTCTCTTACAATTATCCCTCCCTCTAAGGAGATACATAAATACATACATATATGCATAATACATATGTACATACAATCCTACATACATACAAGAATACATGTACATGCATGTATATACAATCTTACTTACAAGTAGGAACACATACAATATGCATGCATTGATACATACAAGCATACATACATACATACATGACATACAAGCATACATTTGCATGCAAACATACAAATATATATACATACATTTAATATGCATTTAACATAAAGAAAAAAATAATGTGAGCATGTTATACCATGCTCATGCTACGTCTTGCTAGACATGCTCTCCACAAGAAAAAAACCATGTCAAAAATAACATATAATGCGAGTGCATAATAATGCACTCGCATTATAACGCACTTGCATTATATCTTGCTTTGGGAATCCCAAAGCCTTGGGATTGGTATTTTCCTTGGAATACCAACCCAAAGGCTTGGAGGGAATTCCCAACAACTAGAGAAATATTTTTGCAATTTCTACAATATTTCACATAATTGAGTTCATGCTCACTATCAGGATTGCACGTGGTTCAATATCACATAAATCAAACATTTGGATAATGTTAGGTTCTCTTTTAGCTATCAAACGATGTAATTTTTATCACTTTCTAACAATGTTAAGCCATTCATCTATAAGTTCTTTTATTTGTATGTCTCTTTTTTGGAAAAAAATAGTGTTTGGTGTTTTTTCATTATAAATTAACCATTCATCAACATTTCAAATAAATTACATTTTTAGAAACTAGACTCCATTCTACAATTTTTTTAAAAAAAAATCAATTAGTTTCAAAAATTTTTAGGGGTAGCACGACCAAAATTCTATTTTTCAGGAAGTGTCCACTTTGAAAATTAGTAAAAAATAAAATATTTATTAAAAAATTATCAGAAAAATCATGCATCAACTACATACTATTACCTAGCTTCTCACCATAGCAATTTTGAAAATAAAATAAAAAAATTCACCATACGAGGGTCATACAAGAGTTGCTATGTTATGTTTTTCTGACAAAACAACACCAATTTGTGTACTTCCCTCATTTGAACCCCTTAATCTCAACCATTTTCAAAATAAATTAGTAGTTTAGAAAGTAGACTCGAAGGACTTGAATCCTTCTTTTTGTTCCATCTCAAAATTTTGAGTGTGTATCTTCAATTTCAGTCCAAGGTCAGTATTTCCTTATTTTAGAAAAAAAAGTAGCCACTTAAGCCCCCTTTTTGGTAACCATCTTGGTCCCTTTAGCCTAGAATCTATAGAAAATTGAATGTAGTTTCTAAACTACAAGGTTTATTTTTTTTAAAAAAATCTATTTGGTGACAATTTGAAATTTCAATGCAATAGTACTTAAATTTTAGGGAGAAATTAAGAAGTAGGTTTCTATCTAACCACCCTAACCACAATAAAATGATAATATTTTTTTATAAGATTTTAGATATAAGCAGAGGACTCATGTCCCAATGTGATGCATATTTTTTTATAATTTTTTTACAAGTAAATAATTAATTATGAATTTTTTATTACAACTTTAAAAAAATATAAAAACTCATATGTTGACCACCTTAACTTGGTCAAAACTTCATGAAATTCATTTTTTTGAATCCTATAGTATGTGAAGCATAGAATATGACACATATTTCAAATTCAAAAAATGTGATATCATTTGGAAGCTATAGATGTTTTCAATTAGCCTATCAATCAGGACTTTAGTCATAATTCAAATAGAAAATGAATAATAATTATTTATTAAATTCAAAGTAAAGCATAATTTATATTGGTGGAAAGCTGAAAATCTCCTTTAAAAACCCTTTTTGTTTCATCAATTTTGGGTTAAAAAAAAGTCGTTAGCCACATACCCATCATATTGCCACATTTTGGCCCACCATGATCTTGCACATACCCTCCTATCTAATAAATATGGTATGTTATTCCCAATAGCTCATTCCAAAACATAGTGTCATTTTAAACAAGTTTAAGGTGTGAATCCAAGCACATGTGAGTTATGGGCTCACAATAACTTATGTTGAAACAAATCTAAATGTTGATTTTGAATAGCATAACAAGTATAGCAAAATCACTCACTATAGATTAAAAAATGACTGAAAATTGGCATGGATGTACCCAATTTACTAAAAAAAAACACTAATGTAGTAACTCTTATTTCAAATACAAGTCCTTATATAAGAGTGTACTACCCAAAAAATATGAACTTTAATACTAGCTAAATTGATCATGTCTTATTTTAAATCTTGTGATCAATTAAAAAATCAATCTTCCAAAACCATTTATGAATCATCAAAACCTTTATGAAAATTTGATGTTTAGGGTTCTATAATGAAAAATTAAGCTTCCCTTTTTGTGTGGTGGAACATAAATGAAAAAGAACCTTGTTATTCATTGAGTGATGTTATGCTTTCAATTCGACATGATTCCTAACTATTGACTAACACTGTCATTTTTGTTTCATAGGTTAAATTTAAGTGTAAATATCATTCTCACATGTAACTCTTTATTTATGATAAATATATTCTATTTAATTATTCTTTAAGATGGAAAAACTTCTAGAAATCTAAAAAAATATCAATAATTGTTTTTTAATTTTTAAATCCTTACTATTCAAACAAACTTGTTGACCATTTAGATGAATATATGTGAACTAAAACTAGTAAAATTATGTTGCCATTGTGATACAAAATTATATTAAATGGGTATTTGTAATGGTTGTCTCTAAGGTTATTTGTTATACCCGTGCTCTCCAGTTTATGATTTTTATCTATACATTTTCATAATTTATAATCTACTTAATACTCTATTAATTATTATCATCCCATCCACATGTCATACATTTATTATTGAACATGTAGTGTAGGAAAAAGTATCCCTTATTCACACTTAATTTGGGAATGATTAATTATTAATAAAATGAGCTTAATGATGCCTTAATTTATTGTTAACATTAAGTTTAGGGCTTATTTATTAAAAAGGATTTAATTGTGCCTTATTTTTGGTGTTGTAAGGTGGACCTTTATAATTTCACACTAATCTAGGGCTTCATTAATTAATTGAGGTTATTTTTTCTAAATTGGACCCTTTAATTCAAATCCAAGCCTAATTAATTGCATTTTTTGAGGGATAAAACTGGAAATTCATAAATTCCATAACATTATGTTTAGCATTGAGCAATCTGTGTCTTAGGTAAGTGACCTAGGACCCATTTTCCATAGGGAAAATGGGTCCTCACTTACACCTAGGACCTAAATTCAAACTATGTTTTTTATGGTTTTTCATTGGTTTCAAATGTATATTTAGATGTTGGTTTGTGATATTTGAATTTCAAGAATTAATGTTAAGATACATATAAATAAGAGGTAATTTCACTATGCTTCACCTAGAAGATTTCAAGTAAGCTAAGGATACTCAAGTGAGCATTGATAGAGCATTTGAATGCATTCAAGAGTAGAATTATTGAAGATTATTGGAACAATAAAGATTCCATGGTCATGTCAAATATCTATTGCATCATGCATGTTGTTTGAGTTAATATGGTGATTTAGAGTTCAAGATATATTCAAGCATTCAAAAGCATTTTTCAAATCAAGTTTCATGATCAAGATTTGCATCCATTGATGCCAATTCATGCAATTTTTAGACCTATAATCAAAGATTCAAACAAAGGTTTGGTGAGTTGTGACATTGTTTGTTCATTCATCATTCCTTCATACTATTTTGTTTTATTTGAAGGTTTAATTACCAAAACAGGGTTTGACCAAGGAAAACCCAAATTCACCTAACAAACAACATTTTTCTCTCTTTGATGTGTGATTTCAGATTTTAGGTTGGAGATCCTTTGAAGAGAAAAGTTGAGGAAATTTGTCAAAGTTGCAAGAAAATTTTCTATTTCAAGGAAACTCTTCTACAATATTTATTTCTAGCTATTCGATAGTGAAAAACAAGAATTTAGGAGTGTCGACACAATAGAAGAGAACCTAGAAAGGATTTTTACAGATCCCTAGATAGGACCCATTCGCCATAGAGAAAATGGGTCCTTGGTGAGCTTCAAAAAGTGACTTCTGGTGAATAGTACACATTATTCTCACCTTTCTAGATTTTCTTTTTGACTATTGGTTTTTTCAGTCTTGAATACAATATTTTATTTGCATTTTATAGCTTACACTTTTGATTTATTTGATGATTGTAATCTTTCTCCCCAAAGTGCTATTTGACTCATACCCCCATCCTTGCATATAGAGGAATTTTTTTGATTCATACCTTGATTTGACTCACCTTTTTAGTAGTTAGTCATCTCATTGTTTGGATCTCATTTCTTTGAATGAAATTATAGAAATAGGTCCTTTATGGTGAACTCCCTTACATAAAATTTTCACCATAACCCTATTTTTTGATATTCCAATTGCAATATATCTCAAACCCACAACAAAAAATATTAAAAATTTGAGATGGAACAAGGGAAGGGAAGGCTATTAAAACAAAGGCATATGGAAAATGTCAACCCTCTTCTTGGCTTGTATAATATCAAATTTAAGATCACATAATGCTACTTGCCAACCTCTTTACTCAAATCATAATCACTATGTTCAATCAAAATATTTTGTAATATAATTAACATATCTACTAAGCAAATAATAATATAATAATTTTTTCAAAGTGATCCCACAATACTGATTTACAATTTTTGGCCAAACTAGACACTAAAATATTTTTTTCTAACTAAATCTTCACTTTCGAGGCACCTATAGCGGCTAAATTGTGAAGAGTTTGAAGATGATGCAAACTAGTGATTTGTCACATTTTGCTTGTAGATTCTAAATATTTTTTTTTCAATTTTTTTGGGATCAGATTGCACTTGTTTTTCCATCTCCTTTGAAAACTAGTTTTTTTCAATAAACAACATTTTTAAAGAGTGATGCTCAACGTATAACATATCACTATTTTTCCATGAAGGATAAAATTATAATTTTTTTCAAATTTAGATTTTTAACTATGATATCTAGTGCTTCCAATTGGTTAGATAGTGTTTTATTGATTTTTTTTTTCTTTAATCAAGTTTCAAAGTCAAACCAATTACAATTTTCATATATAACACAACTTTTTTTGTATGTATCAATTTTTTTTTTTGTTGGATCAAGAACTTCAATATTTGGTGCACTCATATTTTTCAATTTTTTTTGATAATTTTTGTTTTTCCACATGTGCAGAACAAAGAGCTTGATTTTTGGTGAAAAGCCTATGTTTAATACAACTTTAAAAAAATACATAATAAAAAAAAAACATATTAAAATTATATTCGTTGGATAGATCTTTTTGAGGACTACCATCATCTAGTTGGGTATGTGAAGTCTCCTCTATTTTCATCATCAACCCGAGCTTCGAAACAAAAAATTATGGACTTTTTTAGTGTCAAAGGGTGAGAAGGTGGGAAAAGGGCAGTTTGGGTGAAGCAAGGTTCATTTGAACCCCCTTTCAAAAAATGTTTTCCTTGTGATTTTTGGTGGAAATGGTGGGACCTTTCATTTAATTGGTTTTCTCAAAAAAAAATGGTTCATTTGAACCCCAAAAACCAAAGTTTTGTGCATGGGGTCACCTTTTGTAACTTTTCCTTCCTCACTCAAATTGTAAACCACTTTTGTGGGTTTACTCTATAGTAGGAAAAAATGGTCTAGATTGCACCTAAAATGTCATGCTCCTAAAAAATAATGGTCAATAATATCATAAGGTAAACAACTAATCTGTAAAGGAATGATTCCTTTGTTGTAAAGGTCATTCAATAATTACATTTTAGCTTTATTGAGCAAATAGAGATGATGTGATACATCCAAGATACCTTGGTTGTTGTAACTTGTCCCTAGCATTCTTTGACACATCCATGAGAGTAATTGGGGAAAACAATATAATAAAGACACATCACCATGTAAGTGGAGACCACTAAACCCATAATCACCATGCACAACAAAAAACTTTCACAATGCATGAGAGAAGCACACACTATTTCACCAAAAGTGAATGTAAATTGAGATGTTGTAAAATACATAATGTATAGTCTTTTAAAGACATGAAAAAAGAAACAGGTGTAAAACTACCTAATTACGAGAAAGAAACCAACTAAGAGATTAACCTAAGTTAAACTTAACACACTAACACCCCCACCTTAAGTACAAAATTAAGCAGAATTATTATGCAAAATGAAGATGCAATATGGGTCCTGGCTACACAACCATGTTAGGTACCCATTTGCAATGAAAAAATAAAGTCTCTCACAGATGGAGAAAAGGAAAAAAATCTTGTGGGAGAAAACTCCTCTCCAAAAGAGAGAAAATAAAACAAAAATGATCCATGGATGGAGAACTCAATCACACCCCAAGAACTACATACATCATGTATGTAATATCCACTCAATCAACCACTAATAAAGTATGGAAATTAGTATATAATATGAAAAAAATGTGAATCTAATGTAGGAGTCAAATATTGACTAAAACAATTGAATTTTTTTTCGACATATGCAATAAATTTAACAATAATAGCCATGCTCTCTCATAATTTTTTTTTGTAAAGAACAATATACACAAATATGTAAATGCATTAAAACTTGTATCACAAACCATCCTTCGCTCCCTTGTTCTATTATCTAATGTAGAGAGAGAGAATCATCGAGGTGGAATCCACCCTACCACAAAGCATTAGCTTCCCTATGCTACTCCACTAGGGAAGCTTGACCCATCACAATGGATCTAGCAATGTGTGATCAACATGCATGATGGAATCTAGTTCATTATGTGAATCACTAACAACTTACCATACATATCAAATCATGTATCCTATACCAATGCATGTGTCCATTTGATACACAAATTATGGAAGAAAATTCATCTCAACCATGCAAAGTACTTATGAATGCAAATCGATGACAAATAGTGTCAATAACACAAAATGTTCAATCATCTTTTCTGATATCTTGATATTCTTCAAGATGGATAAAATAATATCCAAAAAGAAAATCTCATACTAACATTAGTTCCAATAGTATAATCTCAAGGTAATAAAATTCACTAATTAGTATGCCAATAAGGATACTCTATGTCTAGCATGTTCCCTAGATTAGCTCAATACTAGGTGATTCAGGAACCAAAGGTCCTATCTCCTTATTTGTAATTCCCAAGCCTGGAACACTTCCCTATAATCTAAGGAAAAATTAATAAATGAAATTTAGCCATACTCATAATAATATAATTTAAATATTAATGTTAACCTTTAAATTTACATACTTATATCATACAAATAATTCACACCTTTCAATCTGTTGATTGCAACAGGAGGGTCAAAATTTAAAAATTCATAACTTTCTTGTCTCTTGGCCAAAATTAAAAATTTGATATGTTCTAGAAAGCTGGAATAACAAAGAATAAAACCCAATTTTTTTTTTGGGAAGGATGAACCATCTAAGATCTGTTTTGTCTACAACTCAGCCCACTAGTTCACCCAAACAATAGTTTGACAGCTGGACAAATCTAATTTTAAATATTTTAAAATAATTTTATGAGTTTTTATCATCAAATAGACTTATTTTTTCTATTTAATAATGTAGCTTTTCTCCAATTATAATTTTAGGATATGGAAATTCCTTGCTAATAGAAAACTTACTACACCCAAAACTATTATATCTTGTAAGAAATAAACCATATTGGCATCAATTGCTCAAGAATTGATAATATGTAGGACTAAACTTCTTATTATAGACAAATTACCTCAAGAGTTAAGTGAATTTTGAAACCATTCACTCCTCACAAGAGAATCAATGATGTTCAATATTTTGTTTATTGGTAAAATATCCTCATTTTCCCATGATGTGAGAGATGTACACAGGTAAGGAAAACCATCAAGAGGCAACATAAACACTGATTTCATAATACCCTTGCATAATAAACAAACACAAGGAAACATAAACTACACACATAAGGAAGTCACTATTGAGGTAATTAACATTCTAGCCAAAATCATGCCTCACATTGTTATGAGTTCTTTCTTAATCATATATGTCAAGGAAATAATAAGTTCCATGTATGTTCATGGTAAAAATTTTAAAGAATTAAGAAAAAAAAAATTATTGAAAGATCTTAAAGCTTACCCAATTTTCTTTATTTGAAGATAGAATGCAAATTTATCTATAACACCTACTTCATAACCCTTTGTTCATATTCTAAGTTATTCAACCACCCATAATTTTGACTACAAAGCATTATGTGAGGGTAACACTATTGTTGGACTTGAATGACATGTTTAGATAACATTCTCTATGGCAGATAACACCATTAGATGACATCCTAATAAAGATCTCATTCACTTGTATGGATGAAAAATCATAAAAAAAATTGTTGGAAAACCAGGAAACCAGAAGGAATTCAATCAACAACCCCATTGACCTCCCTATTGCCAACCACCCGAAAGACCCTTTGGGACCATTGGCTTGCCTTCGGTAGCCTAAGGCCAATATGGTCGGTTGCGAAGGCAGGTCCAACTAACTATAATCTACCTCCCTGCAGGGGGGCGCTCACCCTCTCACCCCTATATCCAATTAATCTACCCCCCCTTGCAGGGAGCCCCCCCCGGTGGGGTTTGTGGTGGGGTTGGTGTTGCCTGCCTTTCATCGGTAGCCTAAGGCCTACCTTTGGTAGCTATTGGCATGCCTTTGACAGCTGACCATATTGGCCTTAGGCTATCGAAGGTAGGCCAACGGTCCCAAAAAAATATACCAGCTAATTCCTTTACATGCTTTGACTATCAACATGCTATGAAGTGAAGAAGTATAATGTATCTTTGACAACGATGTTGGAATATGTAATCCTAAGCACCAATGAGAAAATGCATTAAATGCCTTGTCAAAAGAGATCCGGTTTGGATCGTTCCCCCCACTTGTCATGTCTAGCATGAGCTATCCAATTAATGTTCCTAGCAGTGAATTTAAATTTGGTACTTGAATTTGAATTGGGTGCTAGTTTCTGGAAAGGCAACAAAAGACAAATGAATAGAATGTTTCTTCAGGAAGAAGGAGATAGAAAGTAAATTTTTGTAGCATCAAGAGGAAGGAGTAATGTTCAATAAAACATAATAGAACATGGAATTTTTAGGAGAACCTATAGTAGAAGAAGACATTGGGAGTTCTTTAGTGCTCTAGAATATCTCCAACACACAAAAGCTACAGTGTAGCAGAATAAGTGCAGTCTTTTGTATGAAGAATATACAAAGCTTTAGCTTTGAGTTTTGTTTGTATTTTTTGAATGTAATATTTTTTGTGGATGAATTCAAAGTAGAACATATATTTCTGTCTCCTTGTCTTGTTTTATCTCCTTTGGTTTTTGTTTGTGTTTTCATTCTTTTCCCACAATAGTTGGGGTTTATTTTCCCAATAGACTAGTATCAAAGCCCTAAGTTTTCTAGGAATTTAGTTTTTAAAGCCTTATCTTTGTTCCTAGGCATGTTGTGATAGAACTTTAGTTTATGGGTATTTCAAAATGCCCTAGTTTTGTGGGCAGTGAAGAAAAACCTAAGATTTTATCTGGGTATTTGTAGTTTCCCCCATTTAGAAAAATGGCTAGAGGAGACAATAAGAGTTGGAATTAACCACTCATATTTAATGGAAAAAAATATTATGTCTAAGAAAAGAAAATGAAAACCATTTTCATAGAAAATGATTTGTGGGAGGTAGTTGCAAATGGGTTCATAGATGTGACTGACCCAAATATATTTACAACATTGAGAAATGATCAAAAGAACTAGTTGAAGGAGACAAGGATAAATGATGCCAAAGCCCTCATTCTAATTGAGGTATCCTTAACAGAGGCTATTGTTCCTTGAATAGAAACAACTAGTTATGCAAAAGAAGCATGGGAAATACTTCAACCACTTGCAAAGGGACTGAGAAAGTCAAGTCATTGAAACTCCAACTAAAAGGAGAGAATTTGAGAACATGAAGATTAAGGATAGTGAGTTCATTTTAGATTTCCATACAAGGGCTTCCACCTTGATCAACTAGTTGAGGATAAATGGATAAACCATGGAAGAGCAAAAGATTGGGGAGAAGATTCTCAAAAGCTTACCCATAAAATTTGACCCAATGGTTATTACCATAGAAGAGGAAAAGGACCTCTCAACATTATTAGTTGATGAGTTAATGGGTTCACTTCAAACCCATGAGTGGCGCCTAAACAAGTCTACAAATTCTTCCCAAGAAAAATCCTTCAAAGCATAAGCTAATGTGAGAGGTAGGGGAAGAGGAAGAAATGGAAGAGGAAGAGGTCAAAGAGGTAGAGGTAGAAGCAACTTCGAAAGAGGAGGCTCAAACAATCAAGAGGAAGCCAACATCTCTTAATTAGACTTCTAGAACACAAAGAAAAATAGCAGCTTGAATTAGAGATCTGATAAGAGCAATGTGCAGTGCTACTATTGTCACAAGTATGGTCACTATGCATGTGAAAGGCAGAAGAAATAGTGTGACCAAGGGAGTCAAAATACAAATGTGGCAAACAAGAACAAGACTAAAAATGAAAAATAGTCACAACTTTTTATTGCATGCAATCTTGTAGAACAAGGCAACACTAAAGTTTGGTATTTGGACAACATCTATAGCAACCACATGAGTGGTAACAAAAAATTATTTTCCTCCATTGACCATATCATTAAGTCTAAAATCAAGATGGGGAATATTGAGAAGGTTCTAATCATGGGAAAGGGTATAGTGTTCCTACAAACCAAGCATGGTGAAGAAAGAAAGCTTCATGACACCTTCTATGCACCAAGGATGAAACAAAATCTCTTGAGCATTGGACAGATGGTCCAAAATGGATATAGAGTTGTAGACACATAAAAATGAACTAGGCCTGCAATCTTCATTTTTACCACTTTCGTCCTAGCATAATTATGACATTTAATTATGTCCTTCGTCCACATTCAACTATTAATTAAATAATTCATTATTATTTAATTAATTCATGTCTATTGTATTCTTCATGATTATTAAATAAATAAATTTTATTTATTTATTCAATATGTCACTAAGCCTCATAATTAAATGAATTTATTAATTTATTTAATTATTAATCTTATCTTCTAAATTAAATAATTATCTTTTTGTCAAAATTAATATTCCTCTCATTTTAAATAAATGAAATTATTTAAAATGTCATCACATTCTTGACTGACAGTCCATTTTGGTAAATAATCTTAAAATCGATTATTTATTATCTCATAAAATCCATATTTTGAATTAATTTAATTCAAAATGGTAATATTCTTCTAAAAATCAAGTAATCGGACAGTTTATTGATTTTTCAAATCTGATCTTTAGTTCAACTCTTATCTTATTGATTTTTTGAATCTCATAAATCAGGTAGTCTTTATCCTCTTGGTTTTCAAAAATCTTTATTTTCAAAATTAATTATCTCATTTATTCTCCACCGTTGATTCAATCTTCTTAGATGAAATCTTGACCACTCAGTTAATGATTTTTCCCTAACCCTGATTAGGGATTGTCAAATTTAATCTGGGCCTCTAATTTTAGGCTTTTGTCAAGAGTCAATCTCATTTGTCCATTTAAAATGGCATTTTCTATAAAATGCTATTTTGTTCTCATTTTAAGATTAGACTTTTTAGACACACACATAGACATTACATGTTCATGAATTATATTATTCTAGCATATTTAGGTATAGGCATTTCATTCATATTATCATAGGCATTAGGCATTTAGATTTTGATCAAATCCTTCAAAGCTTGGTGTAGGACTTAGAAATTTATTTTTAGATTGCTCGCATAATTAATATGAGGGAAAAATGTCAACCAACAAGCTAGAAGGTGTTACAAAAGTGAATCATGAAAGCCTCAATGATTTAGAAGTATAACCATTCTTTGTTTTAACTTCCATTGTATTTTTTAATTACTTTGGGTTTTAGTCTTTTCTAACATCTAATCTAATCTAAAAAAATAACCCTTAGTTACAAGAGTGTTAATAGAGAAAGGGGAATTCATCATATACGACAAAGATGGAAGCAAGAAAGTTAGGGAAATGGTTCAAATAATAAAGAATCAAATGTTTCCCCTCAAAATACAAATCTCAGCATAGTCAATAGGCCTGTAGTAGTCAGCCTTCAAAATAGTCATCCAAGACCCATCCAAGCTTTGGTATTTGAGGTATGGGTATGTACAAGATCATCATGGAAAAAATAGGCCCTTAAGTGGCAAAAAATTCAAAAAAATTAGAGTTAGGAAACTTGATGTAAAAATTTGAATAAGTTATCTATATTATTTCAAAAATATGTAAGAATAGTCTCTTTAGCAAATTGAAAGTAGTTTCTAGACTACTAGGTTTATTTAAAGAGAAAAAATTATTTGGTGAAATTTTGAAATTTCAATGCAGTATTACTCAAATTTTAGGGAAAAAATAAGAAGTAGGTGTATGTTTAACCACCTTAACCATAATAAAAGGATAATATTTTTTATAAGATCTTAGATATAAGTATAGGAATCGTGTCCCAATGTGATGCATATTTTTTGTAATTTTTTCCCAAGTAAATAATTAATTATGAATTTTTTATTACAACTTTTAAAAAATATAAAAAATTGTATGTTTGACCACCTTAACTTGGTCAAAAATTCATGAAATTCATTTTTTTCTTTTTTTTATAGTATGTGAAGCATAGAATGTGACACATGTTTTAGATTCAAAAAATATGATATCATTTGAAAGCTATAAATGTTTTTCAAGCAGCCTATCAATCAAGACTTTAGTCGTAATTCAAATAGAAAATGAATAATAATTATTTATTAAATTCAAAGTAAAACATAATTTAATTAGTGGAAAGCTAAGAATCTCCTTTAAAAACCCTTTTCATTCATCAATTTTAGATTAGAAGAAATTGTCAGCCACATACCCATCATATCACCACTTTTTGGCCCATCATGATCCTACACATACTTGTATGAGCATCTAAGTTATTCTAGTTTAAATATTTTAGCTAAAAAATATATGGTTAGGGGCCTAACAACAATTGTAGAGCTTGATGGAAAGTGTGAAGCATGCATCCTAGGTAAACAAAATAGGCAACCTTTTCAATCAGGGAATTCTAGGAGAGCTAGAGCACCATTAGAGCTAGTGCATTCAGATTTGTGTGGTCCCATGAAGACCCCAACCCTAGGAGGAAATTTTTATTTTATGACACTTATAGATGAATATAGTTGAAAAATTTGGGTGTATTTTTTGAAGAAAAAATCAAATGCATTTGAGAAGTTTAAGGAGTTTAATCCCTTGGCTAAAAAGCATAGAGACCACTATATCAAAGTCCTTAGAATGGATAGAGGAGATTATATCTCTCAAGAGTTTATGAATTTTTGCAAGTCTCAAGGTATTCAGAGACAACTCACAACTTGGTATACTCTACAACAAAATAGAGTGGCTGAAAGAAAAAAAAAAAAACCATCATGGAGATGGTAGCAAGCATGTAGAAGGAAAAAGGTTTGTCTAATGAGTATTGAGGTGACATTGTAGCAACAAGTGTACATCTTGAATAGGTGGGCCCCACAAAGGTCGTTCATGATAGGATTCCATAAGAAGCATGGAAAAAATGAAAATGGAGTGTTGAGCATTTGAGAATATGTGGATGCGTGGTATATGCATTCGTGCCAAAAGAGAAAAGGCAGAAATTTGATGAAAAAGGAGAAAAACAAATTTTCATAGGCCATAGTGAAGAATCCAAAGCCTATAGATTGTACAATCCTATCACCAATAAAGTGGTGATCATTAGGGGTATTGAATTCATTGAAAATGAGTCATGTGATGGAACAATTGATAACAATACAAGTATTTTAGTCTCAATACCCTTTGAGGATGAAGAAGCTGCAAAAGGAAGATGCACGGAAAACTTACAAGCTGATAGTTTAGAAAACAGCAACAACTCTAAAAATTCTCAGCAAAGAAGTTGCATTGAAAACTTCTAGTAAGGAAAATGCGTTAGAAACTTCCAGTAGAGAAGTTGCACCAAAAAATTCTAGCAGGGTAGATGCACCAAAAAATTTTAGCAAGGAAGTTGCTCCAAAAACCTACAACAATAGTCTTCTTCATCAATCTAGCAGTCAAGCAACTTTAGAAACTTTGACCCTATGCTTTCATCATTGATGCCACATAAGAAAATAAGCGTGAGGGAAATTTATGACAAAAAAATATATGATGATTTTGATGAGAATTAAAAAATTTCTATGTTCTCTTATAGTGATCCAATGCATTTTGAAGAATCCGTGAAAGAAGAAAAATGGTGTAAGGCCATGGATGAAGAGTTGGATACTATAGTGAGAAAAAAAACATGGAAGCTTACTGATTTACCCAAAGGGAAATTAGTCATTTGAGTTAAGTGGGTCTATTATACCAAATGTAATGTTGATGGTAAGGTTGAAAGGCATAAAGCAAGGTTGGTTGTTAAAGGATACAAGCAACAGCTTGGAAGAGACTATGATGAGACATATGCACTAGTTGCAAGGCTAGAAATAGTGGGAAGTCCTAGCAATTGCATCCCAACATGAATGGAAAGTATTTCAAATGGAGGTGAAATAAGCCTTCTTGAATGAAGTGTTGAAAGAAGAGGTGTATGTAGAGCAGCCACCTGGCTATGAAGTCCTAGGGAAAGAAGACAAAGTATATAGGCTCTGGAAACATCTCCATGGGTTGAAACAAGCACCATAGGCATGGTACAATAGAATTGATTTGTATCTTCTAAGAAATGGATTTAGCAAAAGTGGTAGTCAGCCCACACTCTACATCAAGGCAGCCAATGGTGAGATTCTTTTTTTTTTTTGTATGTAGATGATTTAATTTTCATAGGAAACATTAATATTTTCATTGCTAATTTCAAAAAGGCAATGAAAAATGAGTTTGAAATAACATACCTAGGTTTGCTAAAATATTTCCTAGGCATATAGGTCTAATAAGCATATCATGGCATCTTTATTTCTCAAACAAGTTATGCTAAGAAAAGCTTGAAGAGATATAGAATTTTGGACAAAAAAGCAACCCCAAACCCAATAGCTACAGGTCTGAAATTAAGCAAAAAGGATAGCAACAGTGATGTTAACCCAACCCTCTACAAGAGCACGGTTAGAAGCCTCATGTATTTGATAACAACAAGACTAGATTTGATGTACGTGGTAAGCCAAATTTATAGGTTCATGGAGCAACCTAAGGACACACACTAGAAAGTAGGAAAGAGAATTTTCAGGCATGTCAATGACACAAAAGGCTATGGCATTATGTATACTACCTCCAATGAGTTTTAGTTGGTTGGGTACACAGGCAATGATTGGGTAGGAAATGTAGATGATAGGAAGAGCACATCATAATATTTGTTCCACATGGGTTCAAGAACAATATCATGGGAATCAAAGAAGCAACCCATAGTTTCTCTCTCCATAGCCAAATTAGAGTACATAGTAGCAAATGTAGTAGCATGTCAGGCTATTTGGCTTAGAAGAATCCTTGTAGATTTGAATGAGCAACAAGAAGATGGTACAACCATATTTTGTGACAATGTGTCTTCTATTGCACTAAATAAAAATATCATATTTCATGGACAAATCAAGCACATTGAAATATGCTACCATTTCATAAAGGAGTTGGTGGAGCATGGAGAGATTCAACTTTAGTATTGCAGATTTGAGTAGTAGCTTGATGATATTTTTACAAAGGAATTGTCAAAAGAATCCTTTGAACACCTAAGAGATAGGTTGGGGATGGAGGAATGCACCAAAAATTTAGTTCTGGGAAACCCAAAAAAACACTGATGTGCTAGAACTTCAATTGAAGACAGTTCCTGAATGTATCGAACAAGTGCACATAGGTTTGCTTTGGAAACTTTGTGTTGATGCTCTAGAAATTTTGGTCTGTTGCTCCCAAATTTTTGTAGAGTGATGAAGAGAAAAAAAAAATATGTTAGAAATTTTTCTCTGGAAGTTTTGTGCTAGAAGTTTCAAATGACAATGAAGAGCAAAAAGGCTCAAGATTAAGGGGGAGTGTTGGAATATGTAATCCTAAGCATCAACAGACAAATGCATTAAATACCTTGTTAGAAGAGATCCATTTTGGATCATTATCCCCACTTGCCATGTCTAGCATGAGCTAGCTAGTTAATGTTGGTGGTTGTGAATTTAATTTTGGTAGTTGAATTTGAATTGGGTGCTAGTTTTTGGAAAGGTAAAAAAAGAAAAAAAGAATAGAATGTTTCTTCAAGAAGAAGGAAACATAAAGTAAGTTTTTCTAGCAACAACAGAAAGGAGGAATTTTCACCAGAACATAATAGAACAAGGAATGTTCAGGAGAACCTATAGTAGTAGAAGACATTGGTAGTGCTCTAGTGCTTCAAAATATCTTCAGTATGCAGCAACACACAAAAGCTACAGTACACCAGAATAAGCATAGTTTTTTGTATGAAGAATATACAAAGCTTTAGCTCTGAGTTTTGTTTGTATTTTTTGAATGTAATATGTTTTGTGGATGAATGAAATAGAACATATATTTCTACCTCTTTGTCATTTTTTCTCTCCCTTTTTTTTCTGTGTTTTCATTCTTTTCCAATGGTAGTTGGGGTTTATTTTCCCAACAAGTGATATTAAGTATATTGAGATTATAGGCTAGAAACAAAATATTTGTCCCAAAACACCAAACAACTTATGCTTAAATATTTTATCCTTTGAATGTTAACTTATTCATAATAGAATAGGCTTTAGATCACGAGTAGTCCAAATAAAGAATAATTTCTAAATTCTTTCAAAAAGAAATTTGCATCAAGATTCTTTACAAGCAAGAGGAACCTTTTATTTATTTAAAATTTCAAAAACCTATCTTATTTCTAATCACCTATCTTTATAGACAACAACCAAATTATGATATTATGATTCTCAAACACTCAATCCATTCACATATGGTATTAGTAACAAAAGAGAAAAGCAAGGCTCAAGCTTCTCTTACAAATTTCTTTTTTTTATTCAATCTCCTCAACAACATGCAAAACATTGGCCCCCAAATGACTCTCGATGACTTCCAACAAAACCATTTTTCATTCTCCTCTACCATCCTCCTCTGAAGGTCCATCCATGATGTTTTTTTTCTGCAATTAGAAGTATAAAGCTAAATTTCCCAACCCCTCACTAGTATTTGCCACATAACATATACGTGACAAATTGTAGAGGCATCAACAAGGCACATGGCGAAGGGGAAATTGCTTCTTTTTGTATGTATGTTATATTTTATTTTATTTCTTTTGAAATCATTTTAATACTTCTCCCCTTTTAATAAAAAAAAGTTAAAGTAAAATAAGAAAACTAACTTATTAATAATTTAAATATAATGATTGATTAATAAGATCACATTTTTTTATTAACTACATTAATATTAATATTAAATTAATATATTATTTTCCAATATTAATTTATTTATTTTATTGCAAAATATGAATTTACATTTTCATTCCAATTCTTATTTAATTGAGTTCATTTAGCTGAAAATGCTAAATATAGTTATGTGCCAACAAGTAGCACACTCTTGGGTTAAGTTAGGCTCATGGCCAAATGTTGACCTGAGGTTTCCAAGTTACTTAATCAAGATTTATATAGAGATAATTTATTCTCATACAAACATATTTACACATAATTCATAAAATCAATGCAATTATAATTCATAATCTTATTGACACACATATGCAGCCCAACTACATGAGTCTAGGTGAGTGTGTGTGTTTATTTCAACATGATCGTTTACCTCCACTAGCTAGAACCTTCTGTATGATACTCTCTCTCCATTATGAGAAAATGCCAACAATTCATAATACATTTATGAATTAGAACACATAATTAATCATTATCATTATAAATATTTTTTTCCTTAATTACTCATCAAGTAATTATCAACATAACCAAATTAACATAACCAAATTGTCTTTCCTAATCACTTGTTATTAAGCAATATATAGAGTAATTAAGTGATTAAGCTAAGCTAATTAAATAGGTTGTGACAATGTATATATAATCAATGCGCCCCCATAAGAGGAAAAAAGATATACTATATAGCCCCCCCATACTGTCTAATCTCTTGCAAAAATGGTAAGTGTTTGAAGACAAAACATGGTCCAATGTTGACAAACAACTTGTCTCCCATGTCTCCCATTTGGAAGAAATAGAACCAAGTACAAATGGAGGTATGCTTCCCACTCCATATAGGAATTAGCAAGTCAAATCAAAAATTTGGATGAAAATGTCTCTGAAATCTACTCATATGTCACCAAGGCCTTGGAAGATGATGCCATAAACCAATCAAGAACATGCCCAATTAGAACAGAAGGTGACAAACAAGGTACCACTGGAAATTGATTCTGAACATTCTCCAAAGACAAAGATGGAGTGACAACAATTATACCACAAATATCATCAAATAGGAGGGATATACCCTCAAATGTGTCTTCCAAGTTAAAAATATGAGATTCTACAAACAATGAACCAATTTCCAAATAAGAATCCCAATCAAGAAGATAATCATGATCTTGTTGCTTAGGAATGATGGAAGTTATCAATGAAGGTAGATTAAATATCTTTGAAAAAGAATGAGGAACCTTTGAATTAACCAAAACCTCATCTAAAGTCTCAAGAACCTCCAAAGGATCGCATGCATGTTCTATCTTCTCTAAAGAACAAAGAGACAATATATTGGAATGAGGGTCATCGAGAGATGGAGAGTATCAGGATCTCCACATGATTCTCTAAGGTAAGTCTAATGAGAATAAAGGGATCTGTAAATGAACAAGTGAATACAAAAGGTCCTTTTCATTTATATGCTCAAAATAAACTCTAAAGGCTCTAGCCCTATATCCTTTAAAAATAGTATACCCACTATGTGTGCTTGGAATAAGAACTTCATTATACAAATATGTCAATAAATTTTACTCACTAAGATGGGTGAGAATGAAATCACTCCATTTCCTAAAGTTCTCTTTCTCCAAAAAAACTATTAAACCTAAATTGTTCCAAATTTTTCAAAAATAGTGCTTTCTAAAACTTCCAAAAAGAGTTAAACCTAATTTTGTGCAAAAAATGGTGCATCCCATTGCCTGATCTCCATGTTGACACAAAAAAATTCCACCAAAAACATAAGAAAAATAACCTCCTATAATACTTGCTCACAATAATGAAAGACACTGTAATTTTATTTAAATAGAAAAAAGATACCCCATCCTACCGATGTGGGATTAATATTTTGTAGCTAAGCTAAAACATAAAAAATCACTAAAAAATAAGGAAACCCTAAGTGAATGCCCAAAAAACTCTTATGCCCAGTAAGGAAATCTCCCATAAACCACAACCTTTGAAGTGAATTGTGGCCTCTTAGAAAATATCCAAACACTGCAATAGGAATCAACCCTTCAATAGAAAATTAAATGCCACTTCAAATGAATCTCTTCTATAGAGAGAAAAAATGTGCTCAAAAGAGGTGTTTGGAAAGGGTGGGTGTGGGTATGTTGTAGCCACCTATGGCCAAAAATTAAGAGCCAAAAACCTAATCTTCATGCCTCTTCTGTAATGGATCCTCATGCTTAGCACACAACCTCCACAAAGATTGGAATTTTAATTTCTCGCTCATCACATGTTTCAAGCCAGGAAAGTTATTGAATCAACCTTCAAGAATGAAAAGACAAAAAATAGAGAAAAATAATCATTCCTTCAAATGTAAAGTATAATCTCTACAATGATCAATCGGCTTGCGCAAGAAACATTTTTCCACCCTAGTTAATTCCCACATAGAGATTACATCTAGATTGTAAAAACATACCAAAATGCCAAAGATGAAAATCATGTTGCCTTCCCAAAACCATGCCTAACAATGGAGAATGTGCCTAGTGCAAACACCAATAGGAGACAAAAATGAATCGCCCCTCTTAATTGTTCCACCTCCAATACAAAAATAAAAATCATCCTCTTGGAAATCAATCTCTTCAAAAAAATGGGCCTCCAAAATCGCCAAGGATGTTCCTAGATTGCAATTTTGAAAAATGGCTCTTTTAATGCCTTTGTTTCTCACAAATACGACCAAAATAAAGCCTTAAAGATATTCAAATGAAAGAAATAGTGCCTCAAAATGCATGAAAAAAAACCTCTTCATGCATAGGAAATTCAATTCCAAGAGGTTTTGTGCAAAACATAAAAAAATGCCAACATTCACTAACAAACTATATAGAATCTCTTCTAGGAAAAATCAATGAATAGGCAACTTTAAAATTTAATAAAAAATAAAATGTTGGAAAAACACTTAGCAAATAAGTGACCTCAAAAAATTCTGATGAAAACTATCAAGGGAAGGAGGGAATAATGGTTCGATCGGATATTGTGTAGGTGGTGATCACTGAACCTAGAATCACCATCTACAACAAACAAAAAACTTCACAATGCACAAGAGAAACACACACTATTTCACCAATTGTGAATGTAAATTGAAATTCTATAAAATACATAATGCACTTGTACCTTTTAAAGTCATGAAAAAAAAAGGGTGTAGAACTACTTGATACAAGAAAGAAAACACTTGAGAGATTAACCTAAGTTAAACTTAACACACTAACAAACCAATGGTTGCACACATAGTTTGAAAAAAAAAACCCTAGTTTTAAACACATTCATCCTACATTACTATTACATGAATCCATCATGATATGGAGTTTATATAATTCCTCAAAATAATTTTCAAAGGTCCACCCAATTCAGTACTTTAGTGGTGAAAGGAGGAAATTTTTTGTTGCTTATGGTTCAAGACATTTAGCAACAATCTTCCACACTTCTTATTCAAGGAAACCGTAGAGATCTCAATCCAAGGATGAAGTAGTTGAAAGAGACCTTGAAATAGGGTGTCCTAGGCTATGATTAGAGACTAAAAGAGGGTTTATGACCAAACCAAGGCTTGCATAGAAAAATGAAATGCAAGATCAAATATGAAACCTAATGATATGTGAAACTTCACTAAATGACTTAGAAATGAATGAAAAATAGAATAGAAAATAGGAGAAATGTAGAGGGGCACATGGAAAGCTATGGCAACCAAAATGAAGTTTTCTAATGTTAAAAATACTTAAATTAATGTAGACTGGGACTCATTTGCTAGACTAGGAAATTTCATCCTAGATTAGGGTTTCTAGGTAGGATACAAATCTGGCAAAGACAAGTCTAAAATTCTTGAAATCTGCAAATCAAACTATATTGGGACTCATATGCAAAATTGACGTATATGTCTAGTTTGGATTTTTTGAAGAATTAGGATTTGAATCTACTCTTGAATCTTTACTCTACATTCTCAACTTGATTGATGGATCTAAATTGTTGAGTTCTTCCTTGTATATGTCTTCCAATGATCTTCTAAGCAAGGTGACATGGAAAACTTTGAACACTTAACTTATTTCCAATTTTTCTCTTCAATATGTCTTTAACCTAGATCTATAAATTACACAGTAAAGAGGGAAAAGTGTTGTTTTGTTAGTGGAAAGGGGTTTTCCTTGGTCAACCCTATTTTGGTAATCAAACCTTATAATGAAATTAAATGTAAAATAGGAATAATGAATGGAAAAATGGTAATGTTGTAACTCGCCGAACCCTAGTAATAAAAGGCTGAAAACATGTATGAAGTGGTTCCAATGGATATAGATCTTGACTCTTTCTTGAATATGATAGATCTTGAATTGAATGCTAGATTGAACCATAAAACCCTACATCACAATTGTTAGCTAAAAAATAAACATGATGCTTGATACTTGAATAATGCTCCAAAACACTTGATAATCAGCTCTTGAAGACTCTTGAATACTCTTGTAAACACTTGAATGCTCTTGTAAACTCAAATTTTCTATAAGGATTATCTCATGAAATTCTTAGATAATTTGATTGCTTGTTAGGTGAAAATGAGTGAAATAACCTTGTATTTATACTTTTTTTTTATGTAAAATTTCCCAAAATTGCAACACTACAAGCTGATATCACATCTAGGAGGGTAAAATCTCACCAAGAATTTGAATTAAATTTAATTTTAAGCCACATGAGAATAATATTCTAGAAGTGGTATATGATTCCCATTAGGCTAGGCTATGGGACACATTTTTCAAGAAATGCTTAGATTCACGAGAAATTAGGATTAGGGCCTCGAAACCTTGGTGGGACCCATATGCCCAAGGTGGTCTGTGAGTACCAAATCACTAAATATAGGTCACACAATCCAAAAAAAACTTAATTATGATTGTATGTTGGTTTATGTTAAGATTATCCTCAAAAATATATATTAATTAAGGCTTGTGGATGTAAAATAAGGCCAAATAAGGCATAAAGAAGCCCCATCAATTAATGAAAACCCTAAATAAATTTGAAAGTGTGATATAACACTTTACAACACCATAAATAAGGTACAATTAAGTTCATTTAGTTTACAAGGGCCCAAGACCTAATGTGAATGTGTTAAACACATTACAACACTAAATCAAGGGATCATTAAGCTCAAATTAATGAGGATCCAAATAAGTGTGAAAATATCATATAAAAAAATTTTCAACACTATATTTAGCCCCCACTTTAGTGAGAGTATGAACTTTCTTCAAAAACAAACTAAATTAGGAAAACTCGTATCAAGAGGGGTCGAAGTACACCAATGACAATAAGATAGGATGACAAAAATCAAAGGAATGATCAAGCCCCCAGGATTAAAATCCTATAGAAAACCAACATAGGAACAAAAGGAAACACATGAAAAATGATATAAGGAGCAATAAAAAAGAACAAGTACATACACTTCCAAAGATAATGAAAAAAAAACAAAAAGAAAAAGAGGGGTGGATCAAGCTTCAATCATTTTTCCATCACGATGCAGACCAAATATAGGTTATTTGTTAAAAAATGCACTCTCACTTTGAGGGAACAAAACTCTAGGCTATCTACTAGGTGAGTATTCAAAGTGGTGAGACACATATGCATGCATCCGTTATGCACTCACACACACAAGCAAGTGGCTATGGGAAAGTCATTCCTAAGTTTGGCTTCTCACACAACTAGAGCAAAGCTATACCTCTTGATAAATTTGATAATATGCCATACAACAATGAACTTCAAGGTTCATGAGGGAGGAAAAGCTTCCTATGCTTGAAACTCATGAGAAACAAGATGGCTCCATAGGTATGCAAAGTGTGTTATGCAAGGTGGTCATATAGAAAAAATTGTAAATGTAACATAGTATAAGGTGCGTTCAAATAATTTTTTCTTAGTTCATGTAATGTCTTAGCTTATGGAACATTATGTCTAATGTCTCCAAGAGATGGCCAATCAAAGAATAAAAGATTCACAACTTAGGGGATGTAGTGTGTCACATTAAGCCACTAAAAGGAATACAATATGCTAAGAGATATCACACTCTTGAGGGATATCACACCTAATGCCAAGCACAAAGAAAAATATGCATCACATGAAATAAAAAGACTACAAAATGAAACATGAAATTCAAAAGAATATTTCCAATGTATGCCCCCACTTTAAAGAAATTGCTAAACACCATGTTGTGAGCAATTACTTTAAAGTAGAAAATGATAAATTCTAACAATAAAGAAGACACAAGAGATAATTTGGAAAGCCCTATTCCAAGTAATATGTTTCCAAATAAAGTTACGTCATGAAAAGAAGAAGAGGGGTTGGCCCCAAAATGAAACTCTAAACACATGATGGGTCTATGGGATTTGGGTTAGTATGTTCTTGCTACAATGTTTTTAGAGAGCTTAGAACTGCAATCATTCCCCAAATACTCATGGAACAAGAAGAATGACACAAGAGAGTGAAATCAAAGGAAATCCTTTTAGATCAACATCAAAGAGACATGAATTTCTTGATGCCTTGACTCATCCCCAAAAGGAAAACACAAGAAAAATTAAGTGATAATGGAAAAGGCTTTTGGATCAACATGGAAGAGACATGAATGTCTCAACACCTTGCATCATCCCCAAAAGGAAAACACAAGACAAAGAAAAAAAGATAAAGAAAAACCTAAAATATTTAGGACATAGATAATAATGTAGGTATAAATAGAGGAATGTCACAAAGAGATAGAACATTAAACAAAATGCCATGGGGGATCAAATTACACACATGCAATCACATAAAGGAAAAATAAATAATGTAAAAAACTAGTAAGGCACATGTGAGTCAACCTATTAGAAATTCATCCATATCTCAATCTTGTTCATCATATAAATAAGGCATAAAACTAGACCAAGGGACAATGAAAAATGCACTACTAGGAAAAGGTGATCCAATTCTTGTCTCCATTGAGTGCAAGCAAAGAATGAGACAAGGTAGGTGATTGGATAGAGCTCCTTGCATTTTAAAATGAATTGGAATAAATGTGACGCATGCAATAATGAGAATATGATGATTCTACAACTATTACATGGTAAAGAGTGAAAGGGTCCCACTTTAAGGGACTATTTTTATGTTACCAAACTTTTTAAATATTTTTTTTAAATCACAAAACTCATTTGTATTGTGTCAAAGAACTCTATGGTATCGACAACGTGATATGTTTGTATTCTTAGGATTTGGAGATCAATCTTCTCTTATGGGTGGTAATGTAATCAATCCTTGGTTTAAAAGTATATGTAAAGTTATTTTAGAGGCACTTGGTGGACAAGGGAATACTAGTTTCTTTAGTTTATAAGGCCTTCATTGTTTACTAGATTCATTGACTTGTCTAGTTGAATGTGGAGGAGGAGGACCTATGATGATCCTATCATCCTTATCATCATTAGGAGGCATTGGTTATTCTTTAGGAAGAAGGATATTCATGTCAGGAGGGGGATCTTGATATCCTAACCTTTTAGTATCTTCAGTTGGTATTTTCTCTAAGAGTTGACGAATTCCATGTTGACTTGTTGTGTCACATCCTTGTCTTCTTAAGATCATGAATCCTTTTCCATATGTCTCTTCTAGATTGATGGGAGTGTTGGCCACTTTTTTAATGTAGAGGGTTGAATATTTTCTTGGTTAGAGGAACTACATTCACTTATTATAGGGAACTTAGGCTCAACTTGTGTTTCAATTTTAGGATGTAAAAGACCAAACATCTCAAGTGGTGGTATTATAGTGGTGTTGGTTGTGTCATAGAAGGATAGAAGGATGCATTGGTCTCAAGGTTATTAAGGAAATAATTTAGGAATTTATTCATACATTCATCATCTTCTCCAATGATTTCAACATCACAAGGAGGACATGCATTAGCATTTGAGTGAGCATGAGTAAGTTCAATTTCACTAGGATCATTTCCAAAAGCATGACTTGATACATCCACTAAGGAGATTAAGGACATACATAGCTTACCAAAGCACATATACATGATGAAATACAATGGAAGAACATAGAATAAAAGGTCTAAATGCAAGTCTAAAATTATGCAATGTACATAATGAAGTTAAATTCAATGAAATGAGGAAAAAAAAACTCTACAAACTTAAATAGATAACTAAAAGCGACAAACAAAAACATAGAAATAGAGAATTTAATGTTGGAAAATATATTTTAAGATATGAAATGGGACTAAATCACCCAGAGGGGTGTATGAGTCCCAAACAGAGTTTTTTAGAGGCTTAATTGTTGAATAATAGTCACCACAAAATACCCATAAATTAGGAAAAATATCTTGTACTAGGACTAAATTTACCAAAGGGGAATATGAGTCCTTATTTAGGGTTTTTGCAAAAGATTTTAAAAAAAATTGAGTGAAGGTTATTATTTTTGGTTTGTATGATGTCTAAAATAAGTGCAAATGAAGGTTTTAGATGAATTTCAATGATGCAAGATTAAAAAATGCAACCTATATGCACTTTCCCTAATGCAAGATTTAGAAACCCTAGAGTGCTAATTAACTAATGAAAACCCTAAAGCAATGTTAATGAAAGATAGCTATAGGATGATGATGCACTCCAAATCAGAATTAATATGTTCTAAATGTAGGTTCACCAAAATGATAGGAGGAAATTTTCCATTACTTATGATTTAGGACATAGAACAACAATCTTCCACACTTCTCATTCAAGGAAACCCTACAAATCTCAATTGAAGGATGAATTAGGACAAAAATACCTTACTATAGGGTGTCCTAGGGTATGATTAGAGACTAAAAGAGGGTTCACCAAAAAGATATGGCTTGGAAATACAAATAGCATGTGCAAGATCAAATATGAAACCTAATGGTATGCAAAACTTCACTAAATGACCTAGAAATGAATACAAAACAAAACAGAAAACTAGGGAAATGCAAAGGGGCACCTGAAAAGATTTAGAAACTTGATTGAATTCATCTAGTGCTTAAAATATTGAAATTAATGTAGACTAGGACTCATATGCTAGACTAGGTGATTTAGTCCCAGATTAGGGTTTTTGAGTAGGAACAAAAATCTAGCAAAGACAAGTTTGAAACTTTTGAGATCTACAAATCTAATTATATTGGGACTCATACACTAGAAGTGGTGTATCAATCTAGTTTTTCTTTTTCATAGGATTGGGATCTGAATATGCTCTTCAATATCTTCTCTACCTTTTCAACATGATTTCTAGATCTAAATTGTTGAATTTTTCTCTGTAAATGTCTTCCAATGATCTTTTAAGAAAGGTGAAAAATTAGAGAACTTTGAACACTTCACAACTTCTTTCCAATCTTTCTCTTCAATATATCTACAAATTACAGGCCAAAGTGTTGGAAAGAGACACTGTACATGTCATCTATTATTTTCATTGATGGCAACCCTAGTCAGTGATTCAATCCACATATAATCATTTGGTCAGACTGAGAGTCATATTGAAGATAAGTGACTAACTGCCAAGCAAGAACAAAGCATCAGATAGAATTGTCTTCATCGATTCACATGCAATTTTATGTTATCATTTTGAGTTATGGATCTTAAGGAAGGTATTTTGGTATATGATCTCTGTTATTCTTGAATCTTAGAGCCTTGTATCAATCCATGTGCAAGTTAGGAGATATGGTTGATTAATTTTATTTTTAACAATGCAAGAAGGTCGACTAAGTGAATTTAATTGTTGTGGATATTCAAGGAGTAATTTTTTAAGTGTTTTTTTTATGAGCATGTTGATTTGGATCCTAACTATGTTGTTTTAGACTTTGGTTGGTGCACATTGAATTTAATTATGGATTGAGCTGACAGTTTGTAAATATTTCATAGTTTGTTGGAGCCAACATGTAGTGATTAAATATTTAGTTGTGGATATATATAAGTGATTGATTATATGATTTTGATGTATGTAAAAAGTGTGTTGATGTATGTTATGAATATTAGAAGGATTGTAGAGAAATTATGCATAGTTTTATTTGTGCATAAAAGGTTGGTGTGATGTGAGTTGAATCAAATAGACTAGAAGAGAAAAATCAGACAAAAGGTCAAATAATTTGATTGATGAGCTCAACCGAAACTATTCTCAATAATTTTTAGATGCTATTTCATAGTTCACCACTCTAGTTTTCTTTTGAAATTAATTGTAAGGTAGTGATAGAGTAGTGAGTTCTAGGTAGTGTGTCTGAATGCAAGTGCATTCACATTTTGTAAACATATTTTGAGTGTACTTAGATAATATTGTGGATTGACCTCCACCATGGTTTTTCCCCTATCGTGGTTTCCATGTAAAATCCTTGTGTTATGCTATTGTGGTTGTTTGTTTTATATTCATGCATATTTCTTTTAGTTGAATGTTATAATTTCTTTGAAGATTAGATTAATAAAGCTAAAAATTATAGAACATTGATTCACTCCCCCTCTCAGGGTTCCTTGATTCCAACAATTGGTATCAAAGCCTAGTTCCTGAAAAGAAGTTTAAAAGCTTGGGGAAGATCTGGGAAAGTAATTCAATGGATTCAAGAAATCTTCAACAACAACTTTTGGTAGCCCTAGACGATCTTGATTAGTCCAAATATGAAGTATGATATTTAGAAGCAAGTATCAAGAATGGTTGAGAAGTTCATTCAATAATTGAAAGATAAAATCAATGTGTCAAGGGAGAAGAGAAGGGAACTCTATGATCAAATCAAGTAGAAAGAGAGTAAAAGAATTGAAAATAAACAACTGAATCAAGCCCTGAAGGAAAAGATAGAAGAGTGTGATTTTTTTTATAGAGAAAATGTTGTCCTAAAGCATGAGATGGAATCTATTGTGATGAGGATGAAAAGGAAATTGAAAACAGGAAGAAGAATGAAGAGAATCTTACTTAGTCCTTGAAAGAAAAATTTAAAGAATGTCACTGAATTACTTATGGATTCAATCAGGTGGAGCCTGAATTGGAACAATCCAGAAATAATGAAGAAAATCTTGAAAATAATATTGTTGATATTAGAGATGAACTTGCAACTCTAAATGAATTCAAGGAAAATTTCAAGATTATCTTATCCAAGCTTGATGAATTGATTAAAATTCAAAGGACTAAAGGTGATAAGAGAGGTCTTGGATATGAGGAAGGAGAAAGTACTAGATCTGGATAAAGGAGGTTTAGGCAAGAAAATCAAATGAACAAAGTTGGAAGGTATTCAGTAAGACAACCTAATGCTCAAAGGTTCAATGGTTACTATTTTTCTTGCAATAAATTTTGTCATATGGTTACTCAATCTAGAAGTAGAATGAATTCAAGTGGTCCATTTTTTGGTTAGTGTTTTAATTGCAATAAGTATGTTCATAAGTCAAATGAATGTCTAAATATGATGCATTTTTTTTGTAGAGATGTTAAATGTTATACATACAATAGATTTGGCCATATTGCTAACAAGTGAAAATCAAGAGAAAATCAATGGAACAACTGGTCTAGACAAAGAAATGTGATGTGTTACAATTACAAAAAATCTAGTCACATTGCTAGATTCTGTAGAAGAAAAAAGGGTCCAGTAAATTAAGGTAAAAAAATGCAGAACGATGAAAATGGGAAAGGAAAAGTTACTACAAATGAAATTAGGAAGAAAATGAAGAAGATATGCATGAATAAGAGCCCCTCTATTTCAGAAAATGAGTTAGCACCAAAATTAGGGTTTGGAAATTCTTTTGGTAATTCCTTCGTGAATTTGATTAAGGCCTCTAGCCTAGGGGGATTTCTCAAGAAAATCCTTCAAACCCCTTTTCAGTAGTTGGTACTAGGATTTGGATGAGTGTATTGATTGGATTGATGTTCTATAGATGTTGTTGTAATAGTTGGAGAGAGTATTTATGAAAAGTTGAAGTTCCACACAAGAGTTATCTTTCATAGAGTATGGAAACAATGTATCTACATGAGTAAGGGAAAAATAATTTACTATGAAAAAAATCTAGGTGTGCATATGATAAAAAGTCATTTGTATTCTTCATTTGTCAATTTACACTTTGAGAAGAAGAGTTTTGGAGAGATGAGAAGTGAGCTCTCGTGAAGATTGGAAAATATTCAAGTGTGAAGGCAATACAACAATCAAACCCTAATCTAGTAAAAAGGTATTTATCAGGACTTATGAACTTTTGAATTTATGAAAATGGTTGCACTTTTGGTAGTTGATATCAAGGATAGCCCCATCCAAAATTCAAGTGGCACCCTTTCAAATTTGTTGAGATAGATCCCTTAGGTGCATTTTCATTTATTTCATATGATGTCTTACACATTAAAGACATTAGGGCATACATTCATGCAAATATTGAGGAGTTGGGGAGCTTGTAGTTTTTGAATTTGTACTCAAATCATATAGTTGGAGAAGATTTTAAGGTAAAGCCTAAATTCAAAACCCTAGAGGAGAATAAATTCACACAGATTGTAAAATTTCTTATATTTGAAGAAAATGAGTGGGTATGGTATATTTTGAGCTAAGTTCATGTTGAACTTATGTGGTTGAGTCAACCTTTTAAGATTACAAAAGAATCTATAAATGTTGCTAAAGGTTTAAATTCCTCTGGTGGGTTGCCAATCTTGAAGTTCATAAAAAATCAAAGAGTTACTGATGCAACCAATTCAATGTTTGATAAAAGAGATATGAAGATTGGTGATATCATTGAAGTGGATGTTAGATTTTCATCTATGGTCATTGGTTACAAGATCTATCACTCCATCCAAGCTAATTCTATATCTAGTACATTTCTATTTATGCATCATATTAGATGGTGAAGGAGAATGTAGAGTATGATCTCTGTGAGTTGCTCAGAAGCTAGTTAATGGAGAATGCTGGAAAAATCAAGAAAGACAAGAAAAATTCCTTCAAATATGCTAATCTATTGTTATGTTTATTCTTTATTTCATGAATGAAGTTCGGGATTTGGAAAAGTTCAATGGAAAGGTAATAAGCCTATAGCTTTTCAAATTAGAGATATCTTGCATAGATTTAGTGATAGTAAAGCCAAGAAAACTATAATTTGGGGTCATTTCAAGAACTTTCAAAATGAAATGCAAGCAAGAGAAAGAATTCCTACTTCTATTGTGGAGAAGTATAAGGACACAATTTATTTTATGGTTGATACTAATCAATGCTTGATGGAAGTTGTAGATCCTAGAATAGTCTAGATTATGCCAATGAGCTATGAAGTTGAGGAGAATATCTTGGAACTATATGAATAATATTTGTTGAGTAAACCTCAGGATCTAATAGAAGAGAGGTTTGGAACCTATGAAGAAAAATATATGCAAGTACATGAGCAATTAAAGAAGCTAAATATAGTTCGAAGAGCAAGGAAAGAAGTGGAAGCCTTTGCAAAGAGCATGGGTATATCTATATAAGTTGTGGGAGAAGCTAGAAGAAACAGAGAACAAGTTGAAGTAGGAGAGTTGGATAGAACTGAATCCATTAGTTTGATAGAATCCTCTTCCCAAACTATATCTACAAGAATCTCTACTCTCTCATCTAGTCTTGCAAATAAGTCAAGTCTTGTGAAAGCTCAAGCCAAGTCATCAGCGAGAGAAGGAAAAAGAAAGAAGGACAAGAGCACAAGAGTTTATGTTGCTATGTTCAAAGATGAAGAGACTAAGTATGATGAAGAGATAAGAGAAATCAAGAAAAAGATCACAAAACAAACAATAGTGTCTAAGGACAAGCCCTCCCATGAAGAGAAAGGAAAGAAAAAGATGAAAATAGAAAAATCAGGTATGTCTATAGAAGAAGAGGAGAAAACATTGATTAAGGATGGTAATATTAGGCCCCTTTGTGAATGTTATGCCACCTTTGATAGTGCTAGTCAAAGAGTTCTTGAGGAAGCTTAAATATAATACTTAATAATTTCAATATGACCTTATTGAAATAATTTCTGCATTACCCAAAAGTCTATATGAACTTTTAGAAATGAGAAGAGTGAGTGCAATGATAGAAGAAGAGAAAATGAGAGAACAAATACTTGTTGGTCTATGTCTAGTGATGTCATTAGAAGAAATGAAGAATATACTAAATGAAGCAAAAATATATTTTAAGATAAAAAGAAGGGTGAACAAGCTAATGATTGGATAGATTGAAGAAGCTTTAAAGGATACTGAGAAAATCCTCAAGGAAATTCTATTAAAGAACAAATACAATGTTGTTTCTAAAGAAGTGCATAATGAAGATGTTTCATCTAATCCAGTAGTAGAAGAGGGAAAATAATATACATTTGAGGACACTCTAAATCCTCTAGATATACATTATGCTAAAATTCCTATGGAGACTAAAGCTCCTAAATTTGTGTTGGTTGAAGAAAAATATATTCCTAAAGCCATGCAAGAATCAGTGACTGAAAAGAAGAAGGATGAAGTGAAGGAGATTCCTATGGAAGGAAGAGGCACGGTTAAGGTAGTGAAGGAGTTTTTAGAAGAGCAACAAGAAGATTTTGATCATGAATTATTAGAGGTCCTATCAACTTCTCTACTTTGTTTCCCATTAAGAAGCTAAAAGTTGCATCATTTGCTCAAGGGGAGAAATTCTAAAATCACATATTGAAGATAGTGAGTTGTTGAAACTTGCATCCAATATTCTAGAGAAGATCATGCCTTTGTATGTCAAGGATTCATCTGATTCTCCATCTAATCAGTTGAAGAAGCTTGTAAATTTTGTAAGTACTCATTTTGAGTCACTTGAGAAGTCAGCTATGGATAAGTTTTAGGGGTTTGATGCTAAAAGGTTCAGTAGGTTGAAATGGATGATAGCTAATGATAAATATCTATTAGATACTTGTGTACAAAATATTCAAAGTTATTTTTCTAAAGGTGGTAACATTTATAAGTCATGTCTATCTTTATCTAATTTCACTGAGGACATTGAAAAGAAAATGGAAGAATGTGAGAAACAGTTAGCAAATATCACTCAAACATTTAATCCTCTAACCATTTCTATTGGAAAGAAAGAAGGTCAAGTCATATACCTACTTGAAAAGATCAAAATTTTGAAGCATGAAGAAGGTAAAATGGTTGAAATTGTTTGTGAGCTTAGAGGACTAATGGGTCCTAAGATGGAAATAATGTTGAGTGCATTAAAGGAAGCACATAATGCTATGGCAGTCAGTGATATGATAAACCTTGAATTAGTAGAGATGAAATATTACTCATTATGTGATCACTTGACTATCCTGGAGAGTCTTAAGAAGAGTTGGGACATGTGATTGAACTTGTTGAAGAACAATATTGTAGATTTATTCAAGTTTATGTAAGTTGTAGAAGCCTGTTTGTACATATGTAGTTTGTTCATAGAAGTTTTTGTTTGATTTTTAGTATGTGGACTCCTTCCTTTTACATTAATGTCAAAGGGGGAGAATGGAACAATAAAAATTGCTTAATCATCTCAAGGGGAGTTGTGTTTTTGGAGTTTTGAAGGTTGGCAGTGTATTCATGTTGGTACTGATTTGACACTTAGTCATTTTTCACTAAGTGTTGCCATCAATGCCAAAGGGGGAGATTGTTGGAAAGATACACTACACATGTCATCTAGTGTTTTCATTGATGGAAAAACTATTAAGTGATTCAATCCACATGTCATAATTTTCTCATACTGAAAGTCATATTGAAGATCAATGATTAACTTTCAAGCAAGAACAAAGCATTCGACATAATTGTGTTCATTGATTCACATGCAATTTTATGTTATCATTTTGAGTTGTGGATCTTAGGGTAGGTTTTTTGGTATATGATCTATGTTATTCTTGAATCTTAGAGCCTCATATTGATCCATGTGCAAGTTAGGAGATCCTGTTGATTAAGTTTTTGTTTAACAGTGCATGAAGGTTGACTAAGTAAATTTAGTCCTTGTGGATATTCGAGGAGTAATTGTTTAAGTATTTTGTGTTCAATCATCTTGATTTGGGTCCTCACTATGTTATGGATGAATTTAGTTAGTGCGCATTGAAAATTAATTATGGATTGAGCCAACAATTTTTTAAATATTTCATATTTTGTTGTAGCCGACACGTAGCGATTACATCTTTAGTTGTGGATATATATAAAAGCGATCGATTTATATATTGTTTTGATGTATGTTGTTAATATTAGAATGGATGTAGAGTGATTATGCACAATTTCACTTGTGCATAAAAGGTTTTTGTGATGTGAGTTGAAGCAAATAGAGCATAAGAGCAGAATTAGACAGAAGGTCAAAGAATTTGACTGATGAGCTTAACCACAACTATTCTTAAGCATTTGTAGATGTTATTTCATATTTCACCACTCTAGTTGTCTTTTGACATTAATTGTAAAGCATGAGCCTTTCTATTTTTGAGGAGTGAGCTCTAGGCAATGTGCTGAATGCAAGTGCATTCCCATTTTGTAAGCATCTTTTAAAGTATACTCAGATAATATTATGGAATGACCTCCACTGTGGTTTTTCCCTAACACAGTTTCCACATAAAAATCCTTATGTTATGGTGTTGTGGTTTTTTTTTTATGTTCATGTATATTTCTTTTGGTTGAATGTTATAAGTGCTTTGAAGATTAAATTAATAAACCTAAAATTTGCAGAACACTGATTCACCGCCCCTCTTAGTGTTCCTTGATTCCAACATAAAGAAAGGGGAAATTTATTTTTTTCTAGAGGAAAAAGGTTTGCCTTGGTCAAACCCCATTTTGGTAATCAAATATTATAATGAAATCAAATGTAAAGGAGAAATGATGAATGAATAAAATGTAAAGTTGGACCTCACCAAACCCTAGCAATAAAAGGATAAAAACATGTATGAAGTGGATCTAATTGATGTAGGTCTTCACCCTTTCTTGAATGTGATATATCATGAATTGAATTCTAGTTTGAATCATAAAACCCTACATCACAATTGTTAGCTCAAAAAAAAACATGATGCATGATGACTTTGATACGATCTTTGATACTTGAATAATGCTCCAAAACACTTGATAATCATCTCTTTAAGACTCTTGAATACTCTTGTAAAAACTTGAATGCTCTTGTAAACTAAAATTTTCTATAAGGATGCTCTCATAAAAGTCTTGGATCGCTTGATTGCTTGTTAGGTGAAAATGAGTGAGGGTAAAAGTACAAAGTTGTGTCACACTTTTAGCCAACTTATCAACACAGCTAAATTTAAGTATTTCTAACTAAAAATCAATTTTGGTAAAACAGATGATCTAGTAAGAATTATTCTAGCTATGTTAGATACTTCAACAAATGTTTCAACAAAAATTATTGGCTAAACTTTGAGGCCAATTTACCAAAAAAATTAAAACTATTTGAAAAGTTGATGTTTCAATAAATCCTACTCATGTAAATAACATTTTTTTAAAAATATAAAAAAATACCCTTTTGTAGATAAATTAGTGTAGTTTTCAAAAATAAAATTATTTTAATAGTTTAATTATTATTTATATTTATATTTATATATTTTCTAAAAGTAGGTTATCAGCACAAAATATTAGGTTGATCACCATGCCAAGGAAAAATACTGAAACTTATTAAAAGAATTATATTTAATATGAAAGTTGATGTTGAATGGAAACAACTATTTTTTGATACAAGTGCATTTTAATATTTATTTACAAATATATTTATCAAAATTGGAAAAATAATATCCATGCAATAAACTTTCAAATTATAAATACACACAAAAAATTTAAAAGAAAAATAAATTACTATTAAAAGTTTGACGTCTAATGTAACTTCATTTTTTAGCAATTTATCACCAACTAAATTATAGTGTTGATTTATTAAAAACTAGTTTAAAATAATTTTCTTTTCTTTTTAAAAAAATGCAAACATAAAATATATTAAAAAATAACATTTTACTAGTTTGCATCATTTCAAAATTCAAAACATTTATGTTACTTTTTAATTATTCAAGTTTAAAAGTTGGATCAATGTTGGTTTCCTTTATATGTGACACAGTTGTAACTTTATGCTTTTACCCATGAAATAACATTGTATTTATACTTGTTTATGCCAAATTTTTAAATTACAACACTACAAGCTAACATCAGATCTAAGAGGATTAAATCTAGTCAATAATTTGAATTAAATTAATTTGGTCACACAACCAACATACTTTGTTAGGCATCCAGTGCACAGTGAAATTTTTGAATTTTGATCTCTGGAAACCCTTTATCTTTTGAACCAACTAGTACATTGCTTCAAAGAGGGGAAAAATGTCGACACTCAAATTAACATTGCTTCTACTATTAATAAAGTAACTAAGTTTATTTGATTAATTCACTTTCCACTAACTAATGTCATCTCTTTTAATTAAATAAATTAATATATTTAATTAAAATCCTAATATTTTAACATCCTCTTATTTGATTTAAATAAACCAAAATATTTAAATTAAATGTCATAAATCAACTAATTTCATCCAAGTGAATTAATCCTAAATTAATTAACTCCTAATACTAATCCCTCATTTCTCTAGCTTTTCACTCAACCTTGGTGAAAGCAAACCCTTGGCTAACCCAGCCATTTGCACATGAAAATCAATTTATTTAATTAATTAATATCATATTTTCCCTCACAAGGTATATTCCTAAGGAATATTCCTTAACTAACCCATTTATCTAAATTTCTTACCCAAACAATATCCCTCCAAAACATGTCAACCACATTCATTTAATGCCTCTTACAAATGCATTAATCTCTCCTACAACTCTCAAATCCTCAAGCATATACACTTACTATGCACATTCTCCAAAATGTGCTCCAACTTCACCCATTGGATTTCTGACAAGTGTCACAATATTATTGAATCTCCTTTAGTCCCACATTCCTCCCATCTCTCCATTTTACAACCCTTAGACCTATAAATACAAGGCACTTCTACTTGAAAATCATCCACAATCTTAGCTTCTTTTCTATACACACAGTCATCTTGCACTTCATCTTGATCACTCATCTTTTCTTGTTCATCATTTTGGAAAGTTTATCAAAAGGGGTTGGGAAAGGGCTACTTTCCACATCAAAGTACAACCAATCCCTCTATGTGATGATGGTTTGAGTAGTCTAGGAATAGATTTAATGTTCATCTTGATTGTAGTTTTATGTTAGTTTGATAATGTTGTAATTTCCTTTACATTTTCTCAACAATTTCATGGGGAAAGCTTTATTTAATTTGTTCAATGTTGACTAATTTAACTCAATTTTTCAATCTTTTACCAATGCATATTTTAGTCTTCACAAGTACTCATATACTAGAAGTGGTGTATAAGTCCCATTAAGCTAGGCTATGGGACACATATTTCAAGAAATACTTAGATTCATGTGAAATCAGGATTTAGGCCCCGAAACCTAGGTGGAACCCATATTCCCATTGTGGTGTATGATTCTTGGATCACTAAATCATGGCCACAAAATCCAAAAACACCTGAATTATGATTGGATACTAGTCTATGTCAGGATTATCCTGAGAAAGATGCATTAATTAAGGCTCATGGATACAAAATAAGGCCAAATGTCTTACAAAACATTACAAAACCATAAATAAGGTATAATTAAGTTCATTTAGTTTACAAGGGCCCAAGACCTAATGTGAATGTGTTAAACACATTACAACACTAAATCAAGGCATCATAAAGCTCAATTTAAGGAGGACCCAAACAAGTGGTAAAATATCATAGATGACATTTTTTGACACTACAAGTGGTATGATCACATGAATGCAATCAATCTTTACACCTAAAATTGTTGACTATATTGTAGTACTAGCACATAACATCACCGTACTTGACTCTATTTCTCAATGCTTAGTCGATATAGTTATACAATATCATTTTTTGTTCATGGTTGAAACTTTCATCTCTCTAACATAGATTCAAATTTTGACATATGATTGTACTTTTAATAACACAAATGCTAGTTAAACAAAGAATATCAACCTTATCCTTGTAAATTATTATGGAGTTCTGGATATAGTATGTTGCTTCATCAAACTGACTATCCTCTTTACAAGAAATGGATCATGAAAGGGACAAATCTAGATTCAATACAAAATCAAGTAGGCCTATTGTAGAGGAGTTTATGATGGTGCTAATTTATGCAAGAAAGCCCCCACAAGGATAAACCTAGATGGAATGTCAATTTTCTAGGATCTCTGGTGGATATATATACATAACAAATGAGATGCAATTATGATTATTTCATTCTTTAGAATATGCTTTCTACACTATATGAGTGTTCATGAATTTGGGAGCCATCTAGAATGATAGGTATAACGTTGTGAACACAAGATTTGTATCATCATTTTTTTGATGCTTTGGAGTAGCCTATAATAGTAGAAATTTCATCATGTTCAAACAATTCAATGAACTTGTTCGATAATCTATTGAGTTTGAAAAAGAATATATTTTAATATATTCAATCAAAGATACACTTATATATATTATCTATTCATCAATTCATTATGGATTGGCACACATTCTTGGGACACAAAGTACATGAATATATTGTAGGATTTGTCACTTATGTGTTATTATGATTATAATGTCCCAACTTTAGAGTTAGTTGCTCTACAATTTTAAATTTTATGCTTAAGATACATGATTCTTGGCATGAAAGGTTTCAACTTTTTCAAATTACTCTTTTTCAATGAGGGGCTTTATTATTCTTTGTAGTGTAGAAAAAAGTATCCCTTAACATTTTCACACTTGTTTGGGCCCTCCTAATTAAAATGGACATAATAATTCCTTATTTAGTGTTGAAAAATGTATCCCTTTATATCTTCACACTTGTTTGGGCCCTTTTCATTAAACTAGACTTAATTAGGCCCTAATAAGCCCTATTATTCATTTACAATCCTAATAAATTACATTTTCCAAAGGGGAAACCCAACAATAATTAATGCCAACACATAACAATTTACCTTTAGCAAAGTGTGTTCTAGGAATAGGGACCTAGAACCCATTCACCCATGGGTGAATGGGTCCTCCCTAAGCCTTTGAACCTAAATTTAAAATATTTTTTTTACAATATTTTAAATTCCCCAAATCCATATTTCAATGTTGGTTTGTAATATATGATTTTTAGGAATTAAGGATAAATACCTATAAATACAAGGTTATTTCACTAAGTTTCACCTTGATTTTTAAGATATCTCAAGATAATTTTCAAGATAAATTTCACAAGAGAAAATTTGATGATCAAGAGCATTCAAGAGTATAATTATTATAGATTTACAATAGCATTCAAGATCTAACCATCATGTCAAATTCTTCTTATATCATGCATGTTTTTTGAGCTAACATTGTGATGTAAGTTTCAAGATCAAGTCCAAGCATTCAAAGTATTATTTCAAGTATCAAGATCCAAATCCATTGAAGCCATTTCATGAAAGTTGTAGAATTTCCAAGATCTCCATTATGAAGGTTTCTACAAGGGTTTGTTGAGTGATAACATAACATTGTTCATTGTTCATTCCCTCTTTCATGCTTTATTTCAATTAGAGATTTGATTACCAAAAGGGGTTTGACCAAGGAAAACCACCATTCACCAAAAAAAAAACATTTTTCTCTTGTTTTTATAATTGAAAAATTAGGTTGAAGAAGGATTGAAGACCTTTTGAAGTGAACGATTAGAAAAGTTGTCAAAGTTGTCAAATCACGAAATCTAACCTATAGATCTGATTTTTAACTTTTCAACACTGAAATTTGGACAAATTGGAAGATACAAATTAGTATTAGAGGCTCCTAAAAGATTCTTGAAAAACCTGACAAAAGAACCATTTTCCAATGGGTGAATGGGTCCCTGACAACTTTTAGAAAGTGAGTTTTGGTGACTAGTAAACACCTTTTTTCCCTTCTCATATATGTAATCAATTTTCTTGTTCTACTAATATTGAATTTTATATTGCTATATCAAGTTTGAGTTACCATAATTAGGTTGATTTTATATTTTTAGTTTTTCTACCAAAATTGTTATTTGAACCTGACCCTCATCCCTAAAGCATAAGAAATTTTATAGATACTCACATTAAGTTGACTCATCTAAGGGTTGTTAGTCAATTATTTGTGGGGATCCCATTTCCTATTGAAATAAAGAAAAATAGGTTCATCATAATCCCCTTGTTATTAATTGGTGATCCTCTCATTTTTTGATGTTTCATTCCTATACAAATCTTTGGAATACAATGTGAATGGTTCATAGTTCACAATGGTCTATTAAAGGAAATCAAGGATTATAGGATATGTATAATAGAATTTGAATAAAGATCAATCTTGAATAATTTATAGATACATCATAAAGAGGATATTTAAAGAGAAAGTGGGTTTAAATTTCAAATCAAGCTTAAAAGAATTATATTTATTTATATAAATATTTATGGAAAATATAAATAAAATTTTGTTAATAAGTTAGGGATAGGATATTTTAAGTTGAATCTACATATAAATAGGAATTTCTTAAAGAATTTTTAATTTTTTAATATGAATATGAGTATAAACACACCAAGATATGTAGTGTAGAAAAATGTCGTACTTTACATTTTCACACTTGTTTGGGTCCTCACTCCTAAAATTGGGATATGTTATGCCTTATTTGGTCTTATTTTACATCTATAATCCTTAATTAATGCATCTTTCCAAGGATGATCCTAAAATATATCAAGTGACTAATCATAATTCAATGATTTTGGATTGTATGACCTAGATTTAGTGATTTGGGACTCATATGCCACCTTGGGCATATGGGTCCCACCTAGGATTTGGAGCGTAGATTTGAATTTAACAAAAAATTAAACCTTTCTTGAAAAATGTGTTTGAAGCTTAGCCTAATGGTACTCATATTCCACAACTGGCATATGAGTCCCACATAGCTTAGACCTAATTCAAATTTAAATTCTTGGAAAGATTTTATTCTCGTATATTTGATGTGAGCTTGTAGTGTTGTAATTTCAAGAAACTTGGTGTAAAAAAGTACAAATACAACATCACCTCACTCATTTTTCTCCTAACATGTTGAATGAGAATTCCTAAGGAAAATTTCTGATTACAAGAGCATTCAAGAGTTTATAAGAGCATTCAAGAGCTGATTATCAAGTGTTTTGAAGCATTATTCAAGATCCAAGCATCATGTCAAAGTCATCATGCATCAAGTTTTTTTTTTTAGCTACCATTTATGATGTAGGCATCTTATGATTCAAGCAAGCATTCAAGTCAAGATCTATAACATAAAAGAAAGAGTCAAGATCCACATTCATGTTAACCATTACAAGAAATTCTTTGGCCTTTGTTATAACTTGGTTTGGTGAGTTGCAACATTACATATTTGTTCATTCATCATTCCTTCATTCTATTTGATTTCATTTCAAGGTTTGATTACCAAAATAGGGTTTTACCAAGGAAAACCACTATCTACTAGCAAAACAAAAATTTCCCTTTCTTTGATGTGTGATTATAGATCTAGGTGGTTTAGGTTGAAGATCAATTGAAAAGAAATAGTACACAAATGTTGTCAAGTTGTTACCTTATTTGCAAGATCATGAAAAGTCACCTACAAAGCAAAATTCAATCTTTCAAAACCAGAGATTTGATAGGAGGGAAGTTACAATAGATCCCTAGAGGATTCCAAAGTTTTATATCAACCCTAATAAAGGGACTAAATTTCCACTTGTGGTGTATGAGTCCTAGTATACATATTCTTAGGAATTTTATGTAGATACTAATTCAACAGAACTTCTAAATTCTAGTTTCTGCCAAGAAACCCTAAACTAGGACTAAATCACCCAGTGTGGTGTATGAGTCCCAATATGCATTGAAAATTGAATTTCTAGGTATTCAAACCTTGTTCTAAGCACATTCACTTTCCTAGTTGCACCTCTATACTTTCTTAGTTTAGTATTATGATTTGAGTTCATTTCTAGGTTATTTACTTATATCTTGCATATCATTTACATTTCTTTCCTTTCCAAGCCCTAGCTTGGTGTTGAACCCCATTTTAACCTTTAATCACACCCAAAGAAACCTTATTGAACATCTCTTTCCCTCATTACATCCCTAGATTGAGATCTCCAGGGTTTCCTTGAATGAAACTTGTAGGAAATTTGTTGTTCTTGTATACACCTAAAAATGGTCTTGATAATCTAATTAATTAAATATGATTTATTTGATTAATTAACCTTAAATTTATCTACTATTGAATAGATAGAATTATTTATTTATAAAATTCATTTCTTTAATTCTTCTATTCTATTTATATTCTTCTAATTATTCCATCTTAATTAAATAATCAAACTTCTATAGTTTTTATTTAATTATCATTATCCCTCATTTATTAAATAAACAATATCAAATAGTTGTTTTATTTAATAATTGTCATTTCTTCCTAAATTTGAATAAATCCAAAATATTCAAATTAAAAGCATGTTCTACAGCTAATCAATATTTCACCTACCAAATTAGATTTGTTATGTCTAATTTAATTCATCTCAACCTTCACGGGTAAATTTGAAGACAAGCTGGAGACAAATTTACAAGTGAACTTCATATTCTTCCATTGATCCTTCCTATCATCTAGCTAAATGTTTTTGTGGGGAGGGGAAATATCCATAATCAGCTCAAACTTCTTCATCCTTCACCAATCAATTCTTCAGATCAAATCCAGACCTTTGTTTTGTTTCCCCTTCAAAATAAGTTGTCGGGAATCTATAAATACAATCTCTGTCTATAGGAAATGAATCCCAACTTTGTTCAATCTTACTCTGTAGAAATACCAATTGAGTAATCAAGCATCTTAGCAATAATAAATTATCATTTAGCAATAGAAATAGCAAGAATTTTAGAATAGAATCAATATCATGGCTTTTCATTAAACTCCATCATAGTTTATGGTATCTTCTTTCATCAAGCTTCATGTCAATTTAGATTACAATAGTTTCATCATTATCATTTAGAAATCATCATATAGGATTAGATTATTGCATTTAAAACCATCTGATTCTCTACATTGAAATTTTAACAGTCATAATGCTTACAAAATCTGAGAGCCCCGTGACTTAATAAATCTTTGAAGATAGAGAGCAATATGACACTTTCAATAGATTTTTCCTTTAAATTAGTTTAATTGTTGTTTGAATCTTTGATATAATGTCTTATTGATTTTTTTGATTATCATTTACTCACATTAAATTGGCGTCCACCATGGGGCCCAAAAACCCCATTTTTAACATCTTTTTTTTGAAAAGTATGCTTGCAGACTTCTAAAATGTTTTCTTTTAGCATGATTGATAGATTTTACGATGCATATAACGGATACTTTAGTGCATCCAAGCACTATTCAGGCACATCCACCAAATACTTTAGCACATCTGATGACTATTCTGGTGCATGAAAGTTTTTTGTTTCATCATTCTGGGTGTTTTAATTTGGCGCATCAACCTATTCTTTTAGTGCATCAATAAATTTATTTAGCACATAGATCCATTATTTTAGCACATTGACATGTTGTTTTGGCACATCCAACCACTGCTGTGGTAGATTGGATTACTTTTGCAAAAAAATTGAAAATCTGAAGTCTAATCATTATTTTTTGTGTTCCAGGTGCAAAATACGCTTGTCAAAAATAGTTGTTGGAAAACATATGCCAATTAAAGAAAAAATTCTCATAAATTACTAATGATGCATACAGGGATTTATTTCAATTTTTTTTTCCTTTTTAAAAAAAATGGTGCATCTAGATTAAGTAAAGGATTAATTGAACACCTTGTCTACTGTGGTTGAAATGATAGATCTATGCTCTCCCCTTCACTAGGTGATCAGAATGCTAGGCTCACTTTTTATGCTCTTTCAAACCCTTTAGAAGGTTTTTTGTAGTGGTAAAAATTACTCACCCTATAGGAACGACCTAAGTGGGAACAAACAAAGCCATGTTTTCTAGCCCACTATAATCAAAAGTGAATTTGGGGAACCCACAATTCAACAAAAGTGTGCAAGATAACCATCCCCAAAATATTTGTTCTAAAGATTGTGAGATCTCTTGAGGGAGTTTATCATTTTCCACTCCAAATAGATACCCTATATACAAACTTTAGTGTAGAATCCAACTATGTCAGTTTCTGAACACTTTTTATGTCATGGTGCAAGGGGAGGGAAGAATATTTCCCCATTACACTCACCATATAGCTATTAGAAACCTTGGCCAAAAGTGGAGGATTCAACTTTGGTTAAGACTCGAGAAAGGAAAAAACAAAGGTGCCCTCTAGGGGGTGACAGGGCTATGTGAGCTAACATAGTTGCAAGTTGTGGGATATGATATTCTAAGTGACCTACTTGAGATAGAAAAGTGCTTGAACTATTTGTATTTGTGTCAAAACTTATGGAAATTGAAAGAATCAAACCAGATTCTAGAACACTCACTACATGTTTAATACATAGATTTATGAAAAAATTGTTTACAATCTAGCTTGTGTGTGTGAAGTTATCTATCAAGGTTATCATCCAATTAGATCAAGAAATTCAAAGATTTACCAGAAAAATACCTTGTCAAAATGTTCATGGTTTAGAAAATTATACCCTAAAATCAATCCTTTTATTAAGAAAAACTAGAACAAATGGATAAAACTATGAACGTACTAAAAAATCCCAGTTTAGTGCATCCACCCAGTCTTGTAGCACATATTTTGTCCAATAGTGAATACAACCACTGTTTTAGTGCATCTTCCTAATCTTATAGCACATCTACACAATTTGTCACCATAATTTACCAATATCTTGGCACATCCATAGTCTGTTTAGGTGCATATACCTTATTTGACAATGCATTCACCATATCTTTTAGTGCATACACATTCTGTTTTAACACGTTTACAAAATAAAAAAATAAAGAGCTATTTGAAACCCCTATCCGACAATTAACATTAGAACTCAATTTTTCAACAAAATAGAAACATTTTCATAGTTCAAACAGTGTCTTGAACTTGGGAAAATAGGATCTTACAAGCCAAACTTTATCAAATTAAACCAAGATCTTGCAACCTTAAAGTATCTAAATCAAATGCAAATTCTGGATTATTATGTTAACTTTATTTATTAGGATTTTGTTATCCTACAATCATGAAGCAAAACAAAATAATCAAATTTTTAACTTAGTCTCATCAATAGAATTTATCATTCTATTCTACTTAATTTAATACCATTAGCACTAATCCAAACAAAAAAATCAAAGTTAAGTAAAGATAACAAACACTTGTATGCTAGTTTTGACTAGGTTACAAAGATAGAAACTTAGAGAAAAGGAAATTGAAACACCAAACATCATGGCTGAAGAAAACCCCTTTCACATATTCCACCAAAATGATGCAAATGAAATAACCCAAGAGGACATTCAAACAACACAGCAAGATCCCAATTTCCATAAATTTATGGAAAAATTCTTAGAACAAGGTATGGAAAAATACCTTTTGATGCTAGCTAAACTAGGTGCAAAACTTCTGAAAGATTTTGATATCAATCAATTAAAAGAAAAATTTGTCAAAATGGATATTGAACCATGAAATATAGATCAAGTGGTTTCCCTAACACATCAAATGCAAAAATTGAAACAATAACTTCAAGATATGGAAAAATGAACCACAAAAAGGTACTCATTATAGGACATTTGTCCTTATCCTTTTCATCCAAGTGTGGACATGATACCATTTCCTAGACATTGTGAATTCCCAAAATATGACAAGTACAATGGTAAGTGAGGGAATTTAGAACCATAAGTCTATAATTTGCACAAAAAGACACTTATCTAATGAGGTTATTTCCAAGGAGCTTAGGAGTTCAATGTATGGAATGGTTTTCTAAACTACAACCAGGAATTTGATCTTTTGAAGAACTAGTCAGTAGGTTTATCTCTCAATTTTCTTTTAATATTCAACATCAGGTAACAATAAAATATCTTTACAACATGAAACAAAAGAAAGGTGAAAAATTCCTCTCATTTCTACAACGATGGCAATGGTTGTTTGCTAGATATCCTTGTTCTATACCTAAAGAAGAAAAGATGGAACTATTCATTGACAACCTAACTGATGACATGAGTTATAGGCTTGAACAATAATTTCCACCTACATTTGAGAAAGTGATTGAAAATGGGCTCAAGATCGAAGAAGCCTTGGCCAAAAGAGGGGTGATAAAACATTACAATGAAGGATCAAACAATACAAACTCCTCAAATCACTATGGCAACAATAATAAGCCTAAGTATTGGAAAAATAATAGAAATATTGAAAACAATGATGCTAAAAATGACACACAAAATACAAAACTAGTATTTAATTTGATTGAAAATACTACAAAGACCAATCAAAATAATGACCAAAACATCAATCAAAGTGTCAAGCAAAATAATAATCTAAACAATGGAGAATCTAAATCACAATCATATCAAAGAACATCAAATCAATGAAGATTCACACCATTGGGACAAACACTAGGATCAACAATGAGAAAAATTATTGCAAATGAACTTATCACCTTACCTGAAGTAAGAAATTGGGAACCAAAAGTAAAACCATCTTGGTGGAATGATGCTAAATATTGTAACTTTCATAGAAAGAAAGGACATAAAAAAAATGATTGTATGTAGTTGAAACATCTAGTACAAGATTTGATTGATAATAAGAAATTATTTTTAGAAGGAAATAAAATGAACAATGATCACAATGCATTTAAAAATCCTTTACCAAATTATGAAAAGGGGGAATCTTCTTCTACAAATAATAAAGGTAAAAATGTGAACTACATTTATGATAAAACTATTCATTGTATTTCTGAGGTTGAGAAGAATGACATCACAAATAATCAAACTGATAGTGTTGGAATCAATGACATTATATCACTAAACATGATCCCAAACATAGACACATCAAACAATCAAATCAAGATCATAAAAATAAGGGAAAATAAAGACTACCAACTGGTCAATGTGACAACAAAGGGGAAATCCAAGGTTATATTGAAAGGAGTTGCATCTAAAACAACTACCCCCCTTCAAATCAATACAACATAGTTGATCAACTATAGAAAATATGAGCATAGATATCAATATTGGAACTCCTTAAAATCTCACCATCCCATAAGGAAGTTTTGGAACAAGCTCTTGTAGCCACTAAAGTACCCAACAATTTAGATGTTTGTCAATTCCAAGCTATGGTGGGAAATTTTTCCATGCCTCATTGTCTATCATTTTCCAAATAAGATGATGTATCACTTGATCATATAGAAAATGTAGCCCTTCATCTAGAAGTTTTAATCCATAAACACCTTGTCAAACATGTCCTAATAGATGGTGTAGCTGGTTTAAACATTTGCACCTTAAAACTGATCCATGTACTAGGATATTCTGATAATGATATTGATACCAAAAGGAAAATCACAATAAAATCCTATGATGAAAAAGAGAGATCCTCCAAAGGATTGATCATGTTGCCTATTCAAGTAGGACCAACAATTGTGAAGAATATAGTTTTCCAAGTGCTAGAAAAAGAGGTGACATATAATATACTCTTAGGACATCCATGAATTCACGAAATGCAAGCAGTACCCTCAACATATCATCAATGTTTAAAATTTCCTATTAATGGACAAGAAGTCACTATTTCAGTTGATTACAATAATCCCCAATATTATAACACACTTAAAATGGCACAAGAAAATTTTGTGCCCCATAATAGGGAGGCAAGCACTTCTAGTTCATCCAATAGTGAAAAGCAATTAAACATTGTATCCAAGTGGGTTGAGAAAAATGATAAAAAAAAAAGATACAAGTGCTGTTGATTCCACTCTATCAAATAATGAGGGTAAAATGAATTCTCTATCACAACAATTTCAAGAAAAAATCAAGCTAACAGACAAAGGCATGGAAGAATATTCCATTAGTAAATCTCTATGTATTTCACAACTACTACCATCTCTGAGATCATATTGACAATCATCAACAATAACACAACAATCAACATAGCCTACCATAGTTTTTGATAATAAATTTGTGAAGGGGGTTACCTTAGAAGATGAATCTAAAGATAAGGCCATCCTCAATTGGCTCTACAAAGATGAAATTGTCACGGGATCATCATGGAAAAACAGGTCACAAGTGGCAAAATTCAAAAAATCATAGAGCAACTGGCGTAAAATTTGAATAAGTTATCTATATTGTTTAAAAAATATATGTAAGGAGAATAGAATATGTAATTTAGATAACAGTTTCTAAACTATATGTTTATTTTATTTTTTAAAATCTATTTGGTAAAATTTTAAATTTCAATGTAGTAATACTTAAAATTTCAAGGAAAAGTAAAGTGGGTATTATCTAACCACTCTAACCACCAATAAAAATTATAATAATATTTTGTAATATTTTTGAACATGAAAATGACTCGTAATAGGATGTGATGCATATTTTTTTTGTAATTTTTTTCCCAAGTAAATAATTAATTATGAATTTTTTTTACTACAAATTTTAGAAAATATAAAAAACTTCGTAATAATACGACCACCTTAACTTGGTCCAACTTCATGAAATTCAATTTTTCTTTTTTAATCCTATAGTATGCGAAGCATAGAATGTGATAAATGTTTTTGATTCAAAAATGTGATACCATTTGATAGTTGTAGATTTTTTTTAACCAGTCTATCAATTAGAACTTTAGTCATAATTTGAATACAAAATGAATAATAATTAATTATTAAATTAAAATTTAAGCATAATTTATATTGGTGGAAAGCTAGAAATCTCCTTTAAAAACCCTTTCATTTCACTTCAATTTTGCATAAAATAAAGTTGTCAACACATACCCTACAAGGGCCTGTATCACTTTTTTGGCCATCATGATCCTACATGCCGCTTGATGTCTACATCAGAAAATATTAGCATAAATACAAATCAATATGGAAAGGGAAAAACAATATTGGAGAAAATGGGGTATGAAGGACAAGGACCTATTGGCAAAAGAAAAGAAGGCATTGTAGAACCTATACAACCTCTCACACTTCAGCCAAAAGAAAAAAACATGACTGGGTTATATAAGAGAAACAAAAGAAAAAATCACTCATCAAGTTGTTGAAACAATCCTTCAAACGAGAGAAAGTTATGAAAAAAATTCTAATGAGTATGACTAGGATTCTTTATCAGAAATATCATACAAGGACATACCAATTGATGTCATAAAAGAGTATACACCCACACATAAGGATGGAAAAATATTAGGGACAAAATATCGATGACTCAAGTGAGGATGGACAAATATCAAGTGAGATCTAGATGACTTGGAGGAGAGTAATATCATAGATCTTGACATCACTATTGAAAATTTTGACAACATTGCTATCTGAACCCTTACTGCCATTGACCTTAACCAATCTGATGACCTTTTACCCTTAATGTATCTTGAACTTATCAACTAGGAACCAATTGAACCTATCAATATTCCTATATTTGTGAATGATAATGCTATCGTAATTTTCATTTTTTATGATGAACCTGACAAAAGTTCTAATAATAATTCTCATAACAATGCTTCAGGTCAAGAGGGTGTTAAATATTTTAGTTACAAAATTGGAAACAAGAATAATAGGTCTAATGGTAAAAACCATTCAATGGCAGCATTAGATCTCAAAAAAGTAAAAATAAAGAACACATTTGATGGTGAAAACCTCTCAAAGGAACCAAAAAATGGGAGATTTGACACCCTTCTAGAACACTATCATGAAAGATCATCAATGCTGGTGGAGCCTACACAGTCTATAAATATTGGCACAATAGAAAAGGAAAAAACTCTACATCTAGCAACATCAATGACTGAACAAGAAAATCCTAAATTCACCAAGTTCTTTGAAGAAAGACGCATTAAATTTGGTTGGTCTTACTTTGATATGCAAGGGTTAGATCTAGATCTTCTGATGCATCATTTATCTCTACCATTTGGGATAAAACCTATGAAGCAAAAACTATGAAAAATGCATCTACATATCACCTTTTTGGTAAAGGTAGGGTTGAAAAAGTTGTTAGATGCAAGATTCATTAGATCTATTTATTACGTTGAGTCAATTTCTAATATTGTACCTATTTCTAAACTAGATAATAGTATCAAAATATGTACTAATTTTAGAGATTTGAACAAGGCATTCCCAAAGGATTATTTTCATTTACCAAACATTGACATTATTGTAGACTTAACAACAAGAAACAATTTTATCACTAATGGATGAATTTTCATGCTACAATCAAATCAAGATAGCACCAGAAGATTAGGAGAAAATAGTATTCACATGTCCATGGGGAACATTCTGCTAGAACGTCATTCCCTTTGGGTTGAAAAATGCAAGGGCCACATATCAACAAACAATGACCACCATCTTCCATGACATGATGCATACCTTTATGGAGGATTACATGGATGATATACTAGAAAATTCATATACCAGAGAAGGGCATCTAGAGATCTTAGATAGAATCTTTACCAGTCTAGAGAAGTTCAAAGTCAGATTAAATCCTAAAAAAATTGTTTTTGGGGTTACATCAATGAAGCTCCTAGGATACATAGTGTCAGAAAAGGGTATTGAAGTGGTTCCTACTAAGGTCAAGGATATAATGGAAATTCTACCACCAAAGAATATCAGTCAACTATGGTCTCTACAAGGAAGGCTACAATCAATCAGGAGATTTATCTCCCAATTAGTAGACAAAATTCATCGATTCAATCATTTGCTACATAAGAATGTCTCATTCAAATGGTATCAAGGGTGTGAAACAAATTTCAATAAAATAAAGCAATATCTGATGCCACCACCCATAAAAGATAAACTATTCTTACTATACATTACAAAAATTGAGATTTCTCTAGGTGCTTTATTAGCACAAGAAGACCCTATAGGAAAGGAACAAACTATTTATTATATCAGCAGGACTCTAAATGGTTAAGAAATAAATTACACCTTCATCGAGAAAGATTGTTTGGTGATGGTATTTTCTACCTAGTAGTTGCAACGTTACATGTTGACCCACAAAGTTAGGCTCATAACAAAGATTGATCTATTAAAATATCTACTCAGCAAAGTTTCCCTAATAGGCAGGCTAGCCAAGTGGATCATGATCTTAAGTGAATTTGGCATTCAATATTTAGATCGAAGAGCCATCAAGGGTAAAGTGATAGTCAATCAATTATTTGAAGCTCCATTACCAAATTATCATCTAATGAACATTGAATCTCCTAATGTAGACATTTTGAATATTGAAAACATAACCATGGTTACTTTATTTTGATGGGTCATTCATGCAACATGGATTAGGTATAGGAATTGTATTTGTTACATCTCAAGGATATACCATCCCAAAGTCTTATAGACTCATTTTTCCATGTACAAATAATATAGTGGGATATGAGGCACTAATCATTTGCATCAAGGTAGTAGTTGATTGGAAGATCACAGAACTACAAGTATATGAAGATTCACAACTAATCATTTATAGAGTAAATGATGAATATAAAAACAAAGATGAGAAGTTGATGTCATATAAGAACATGGTGGATGAGCTCAATAAGTACTTTATGGAGATCAAATTTGAAAATATTCCAAGGGAAAAAAAAAGGCTACTAATGCAATGGTGACAATTGCTTCTGTATTACAGATTCCAGAAAAGCAAGGTTGTTATGGGTTTATGGTAGAACAAGTGTTTAATCTTGCATATGATAATCTCAAATCTCAAACCCTATGCCATATAGTTGACATTAAATCCTCAATCTATGGAAATACCTATTCTTACCTTAAAGACAATATCCTTCATCCCAATCTTTCAAGGAACTAGAAACACCACTTCATTCACCAAACTGCATGACATACCATAATTGCTAACATTCTTTACCATTAAGGTCTAGATGGTACTCTTCTCCGGTGTCTAGAGCATAACAATTCTGAGATAGCTTTATGTGAGGTTCATGAAGGTATTTGTGGAACTCATTCAGGTGGACTAACCCTAACAAAGAAACTCCTTCATTTTGGGTATTACTGGCCAAATATGGAGAAGAAGTATTTTCAGTCTATTAAGTACTAGGAAAAATGTCAAATGCATGCTAACTTAATCCATGCACCGATGCAAGAATTACATTCATTCACTTCAACATGGCCTTTTTTTAGTGGGGACTAGACCTGGTAGGAAAGATTAATCTGTCTTCATCCAATGGACACAAATTCATAATCACAACAAAATACTTTACAAAGTGGATAGAAGTAGCTCCCTTAACAAAAATCACTAGAAAGCATATTTCTTCTTTCATTCTGAATTACCTAATCTGTAGGTATGGTATACCTCAGTCCATCGTCATAGACAATGGTAGGCCTTTTAAAAATTAGGATGTGTAGGAATTGTGTGAGAGGTTTCATACCCAACATCATTTTTCAACATAGTACTATCCTCAAGGAAATGGCCAAGCAGAGGCTTCCAACAAAACAATTTTGAAAATCTTGAAAAAGACTATCAATGATGTTGGACATGATTGGCACGTTCAATTAAATCTTGCTCTCTAGGCATCCCGAACTAGCATCAAAACTCCTATAGGAGCTACACCATATTCCTTGGTATATGGATCAAAGGTCATCCTACCTATTGAGATGGAAATACCATCACCTCATGTATCACTGAAGGGTATTATTACAGATGAGGATTATAGAGTCTCTAGACTTCAGGAACTAGAATTGTTGGATGAACATCATCAACAAGTTGTGAACCATTTAAAGGCATATCAATAGATAATTTCTAGAAGCTACAATCACAGGGTAAAGCCTAGAGTCTTTTAGGTTGGTGACTTGGTCCTAAAGGAAAACCCTAGAAATCAATAGGATAGAGAAAAGAAAGGAAAATTTGAACCTAACTGGCTAGGTCATTTTGTTGTCATATTAGTCTATGGATCTGGAGCCTATAAAATGTCTACACCTGAAGGGGATCTATTCGATGAACCTATCAATAGTATCCATCTCAAAAATTTCTACACCTGAATCACCTAGTGCATGATTCAAATCCTGGAAAAAATGGTTGCCTTGATGAAAACCTAGAAAATAGGTGTCTTGGTGACAAAAAATACAAAAAAATCAAAAAAGAGGAAAACAACAAAAGAGAAAAATATAAAAAAAATAGAAAAAGAGAAAAAGAGAAAAAAAATGAAAAAGAGAAAAAGATGAAAAAATCATAAAGTCTAAAAAAGTGCAAAAAAACATGTAGTGAAAACCAAGAAACAAGTGCTACTTGTAATTTAAACCAACAGTTCCATCTATTGGAGACATTTCATGATATTCACCTTCATAATCATTTTTTTCCATTATCATATCCTAGCAACATGGTCGTGTCTCACCCTAGCTTGGGGGAAAAATCCTGAACTCATTGGGGGAAATAAACTTGAGCTTAAACAAACAGGAAAATAACAATATGGAAACACAACAAACATAGTGATCACAGTGGAACCTAACATTGAACATACATCAAACATCTGAATATTTAAGTAAAATAAAGCATCCATATAAAATGTTGAAATCAAATCAAGACAACTTTAGGTGGATGATATTCTTTTGAATCATGTGCTTTTATCACTTTAAGCTTGAATGCTCAAATGTTTTACTTTCATTATTGTTATCATTTCTTTGGAGCAACTCAACGATGTGTTGAACTAGAGAACCTAGTAAGGAGAATGGTATTTAATTTTTCTGTTGTATATGAGTTAATCATTATTATTGTGTGAATTTTCACAAGATGTTCTCTACAAAGTATCACTAGTGACTTTCAAAATTCATATATTAAAATGATTGATTCTTGTCTATTTATGCAAGAAGTGCTCAAGTCATTTCAGTTTAATTATATAAAGATGCTTGTATTAACTTGCAATATCCAACATGATGAAAGTAGTACTCAGGTCATCATTGGTCTACATGATACCATTGATGCTTGTACTCACTTTCGACATTTTAAAAGCTCAATGATGATAAAAAAAAGCACAATAAATGGACTATTAAGATGGCAATACTTGCATATAGGTTTGCATGGTAAAATTAGATTGCATTCATGATATTTTTGCATTTGTAGAGTATATATTACAAAAGTTGGTGAAGGATTCAAAAATGATGTTATATGTTCTCATTAACGAATTGAGTATACTTGACATTAACAAAAAAATTAGGGTATGTGCAAGATCATCATGGAAAAATAGGCCCTTTAAGTGGCAAAAAATTCAAAAAGATCAGGGTTAGGCAACTTGATGTAAAAATTTGAATAAGTTATCTATATTATTTCAAAAAAATGTAATAATAGAATCTATAGAAAATTGAATGTAGTTTCTAAACTACTAGGTTCGTTTAAAAAGAAAAATTTTATTTGGTGAAAATTTGAAATTTCAATGTAGTAGTCTGAATTTTAGGGAAAAAATAAGAAGTAGGTGTTTGTCTAACCACCCTAACCACAATAAAATGATAATATTTTTTTATAAGATTTTAGATATAAGTAGAAGACTCATGTCCTAATGTGATGCATATTTTTTTTGTAATTTCTTTTCAATTAAATAATTAATTAATGATATCAAGTTCCACAATCCATAATGTTCTTTGTAATGATTTCTAGTATTGATTGTGTGAGAATTTTTGCATCAACGTTTCGGATAACACTTTGTGATCCATCATTAGGATGAGAATAGAGCTAAAGGAGAAAACAATTGATCCCATTTCTCCTTTAGCTCTGTTCTCATTGTGTGAGAATAGAGAACTCATGTCCCATTTCTCCTTTAGCTATGCTCTCATCCTGATAATGGATCACAAAGTGTGATTCGAAACATTAATGCAAAAATTCTCACACAATCAAAACTAGAAATCATTACAAAGAAAATAATTAATTGTGAAATTTTTATTACAATTGTTTTAAAAAATATAAAATATCATATGTTTGGCCACCTTAACTTGGTCAAAACTTCAACAAATTCATTTTTTATTTTTTAATCCTATAGTATACGAAGCATAGAATATGACACATGTTTTTAATTTAAAAAATGTGATCCCATTTGAAAGCTATAGATGTTTTTCAATCAGCCTATTAATCAGGACTTTAGTCATAATTCAAATAGAAAATGAATAATAATTAATTATTAAATTTAAAGTAAAGCATAATTTATATTGGTGGAAATCTAAGAATCTCCTTTAAAAACCCTTTTCATTTCATCAATTTTGGATAAAAAAAGGTCGCCAACCACATACCCATCATATTGCCACTTTTTGACCCATCATGATCTTGCACATACCCACCATCATTATCATATAATTTCATAATCATTTCCTTACATACATTAGAAATAATTTATCATTTCATTTCATCATTCATACATTCCATCATATATTTTGCATCATATCATATTTTTCAAATCATCACATCATCTAAATTGCATAAGAAAAATATAAAAAACAAATCCCTATGTAGTTGCATTTTAATTCATTCATTCATCATATCATATATCATACATTTGAAGTACCATTATATTCATCATTCATTCATCAATTTATTTTAACATTTATATGCATTTAAAATACCCAAAAATAAAAGTGCATCATATCCCATTTACATCATTTTCATATATCATTAAAACATCATATTCAAAAATCATACATATTGATACAAATTCATATCATTTGGATATATATATATTATCATAAAAATATTATCCATGTAAATACTACACACATCATGCATCCATACAACATCATTATTCACATAATCACATTTTAAACATCATAAATCATAGTATATCATCACGATCATTAAATGCTTCCATTGCAATATCATATAAATCATCACATGGCATATATAACATAGGAATTAAACACATACATCATAGAACCATATGGAACACATAAAGATCAATCCATCTACTACATATCATATAGATCCCAAAAATAATAATGTTAAGTATACAATGATGACCTGAAATGTAAAGAGATACAACATCAAAAAAATGGTTGTGAATCAAAAAAATGGAGTATACATCATATCTTAAAATACATCAAAAAGAAACAAATCATAGAACTATGTGGTGCTAGCTCCAGATGGTGCAAGAATCTTTGGGCTAGTAACTCCCCCACCAAACATACCAGGATCTCTCATATCTGTCCATGGAGGTGTGTCACACCCATGCTAATAGTCCTAGACTGGCTCTTGACTAATCGAGACTAGGCCTAACTAACTCTATGCTTAGAGGGAACAACATCAGGGTACTTGCCTTTGTAATACTCTACCTCTCTACCCACACATAGAACCTCTCTTTTGTAATCAATGACAGATGTACCATCAACCAATCTCTATAATCTCTCAACTGTAACATGTACTTTCTTTCCAACATGTCTAGCTACATCTCTCTCAGCCATCAAAGAAGTAATTTGTGTTTGAGAAAATAACAATTGTGCCTATACCTTAGCAAGAGTCTGTGCATGGGCCTGGGCTTGTGTTTTCATTTGGGTTTGTGTCTACAACAATAAACCCAAAGCCTATATCAATTGACCTTGTAAAGTTTACACCAGCACCTGTAAACTCTCAATATGAGTTTGTTGATGATGTGAAGGTATCCCAGTATGCACACGCTGCTCGATAGGAGTTATTAATGATCACCTCTTATGAGGTACCATATAGTCTTGGACATCCACACCTGCACTTGATCCACCTGCTCCACCATGACCACCTCCTCCATCATCACCACCATCTCCATCTCCCTCATCATCACTAATATCCTCCTCATTACTGCTACTCTCAACATCCTCCTCCTCCTTGCCACCCTCCTCTCTCCTTTTTTGGTGACCCTAGGCAACAACAACATCCTCCTCACTAGGTAGTGGCACTAGCTCATCAAGAATGAAAATCCATGGAAAAGGATGTAGAGCCAGGTACTCTACATAATCCGTTGTGATAGGTGTTGTGATAGGTGTTGTGATAGGTGCCTTGATAATCTAGGGATGAATCTCCCAAACCAAAGGTTGTAGACCCTAGTACTCCTGAATGATAGCCTCATATGAAAGGTAGGGTCCCCACTCAATAGAATCTATCTAGCGCTAGGCATAATGGGAAACACCCTAGGGTAGGCCCTATACGATACCATACTATATGAGCACTCTCCTAAATAAAAATCTCTCCAACACCCAATGAGTCGTACCAATTAGCAACATAGACTAACAGAGATATGGCAACTATATATCATTGTCATCTCAGTGCTTGCAATCTAGATATGGCCAATATGTAACAACCTCTACATCATCCAAGACTCTCCTCCAATGCTCCAACTTACCTAGTCTAGACTAAGTAAGTTGACTTGCATACATATGCACATATGGCCTCATGGCAAGTCACTGTCTCACCATCACTAGGCACGTAATAGCTATATGCTCCCATGCCCACACCTAAAGTAATGTAAGCCCTATGGACAAACTACGGCCTTGGAAGTGGACAACCTAAAGTAAATCATGGTAAAGATGAGCAAGCATACACATTCCACCTTCATATATCGTACCGTGAACAATCATACTCTCCAAAACATGAATCCAACCAAAAAGAATTCCCTTTGACCTATGATCAAGGTAAAGGAACCCTCCAATAAAACCAACAAATATTGAAGGAAGCGTGGCATAGGCATCCACCATCTCACACCATGGAATCTCATATCCATAAATAGTATCATCCTAGAAAAATATTTGTAGAGCATCAGTCCCAGCCTGCTCTGAAGAATCATAAACTACTATATCACCAACAATCGAAATCTTCAAAATCCACCAAACATCCTCAAGGGTGACTATCATCTCACTAGTAGGAAGGTGGAAGGTATTATGCTCGCTACGCCACCTCTCTGCTAGGGCTATTAGGAGACCCCAATTAATCCTAATCTGGGGCATAGATGGGAGAGGATAAACCACAATGTGTGATGACTATTGTGTCAGGCTGCACTATCTACGATATCAAACCAAATGTCCTAGGAAACTGCTCTCAAATCTGTATGTTTTCAAATGACTCCTATCATCATGAAATATTGAAAGTCAGTAATCTTTGTCAATTTATAAAACATCAATCAACCTATCAAATCTAATCAGCTTTGGTGAGATTTTGATCAAATCTCATGAGCAACTATGACTTGTACCTCACCTATCATGAAGTCAATCATAAATCTAAAATTGTACCTCACCTATCATGGGGTCAATTAATCCAATCAACCTCACCTATCATGAGGTTTATCAATCAAACTATAATTATACCTTGCATATCATGAGGTTGATTATCATCAATCAATCATCAAAACTCATCTATCATGAGGTTGAACATTGGCTAATCTATTGAGAACATCAATCATATCAAATCAATGGCTAACATGATCAACAATCAACAAAATTATGGACAAAATTGACAAAATCTATCATTTTGGCTTAGATGCACCAAAACAGGTTTTTTATGTGCCATAACATTCAATGTGCCATTAAAACATTTTGATGTGCTAAAACAGCTGGTTAATGTGCTAGAAAATTATATGTGACATTTCAGGAAGTCAATGTGCTAAATCATTTGATGAACTACTTCACCCAATGTATGTGCCACACTTTTTGACCTATGCGCTAAAACTATAGATGTGTTATTTCAACCTATCTATAAGCTACAAAATTTGACCTATGCACTAAACTAGTGTATGCTCTAGAATAGTAGGTATATTCGCTACATCAGGTGATGTATGCACTAAAAAAATTCACACATTTAAAAAACTGAATAAAACATTCAAAAAATGAGGAGGTTCATGGGTACATACTGGAGGTCCATAAGCAGTTGGGAGGTTGTGTTGATGCAAACACTCAAAATGGTGAGTGTGGTAGGGGATTAAAATTTTTCTCAACAAACTTTCAAATCACTCTCTCTCAAATTTTAAAAACTCAAAATTGCACAAATGAATTATTAATCACCCTTTTTAGCTTTTTAATAGAGTGATTAAAGGTGATTTTTATGGGATTTATTTAAATTCTTTTCAAAGGGGCTTAATTCAAATCTCATCACATGGATATTTACACAATTATTTGTCGAGAGATAAATCAATTTTGCATCATTCAAATTGAAAATCTTTATCAAATCATTAGAAAATCACAAAAAAATGAAAATTTCCAAAAAATATCAAAAATTCATCAATTTATCTCCCAAGGGGGCATACATCCATCATCACAGCAAAATCAATATTTGGGGCATATCTAAAAATTATTTTCGTCAATACTAGTAGTAGCAAAATTTTCTTTGAAGCAATGCATAAACACATCACTTCAAAGAGGGGCAAAATGTATACACCTAAAAATGGTTTGGATATTCTAATTAATTAAATATGATTTACTTGATTAATTAACCTTAAATTTCTCTACTATTGAATAAATATAATTATTTATTTATATAGTTCATTTGTTTAATTCTTCTACTCTATTTATATTCTTCTAATTATTCCCTCTTAATTAAATAATCAAACTTCTAGATTTTTTATTTAATTATCATTATCCCTCTTTTATTAAATAAACAATATCAAATAGTTGTTTTACTTAATAATTACTATTTCTTCCTAAATTTGCATAAATCTAAAATATTCAAATTAAAAGCATATTCTACAACTCATCAATATTTCACCTACCAAATTAGATATGTTATGTCTAATTTAATTCATCTCAACCTTCACAAGAAAATTTGAAGACAAATTGGAGACAAATTTACATGTGAACTTCTTCATCTTCATCCATTGATTCTTCCTATCATCTGGCTAAATTTTTTTGTGGGGAGGAACAATCTACATAATCAACTTAGGCTTCTTCATCCTCCACCATTCAATTCTTCAGATCAAAATCCAAACCTTTGCTTTGCTTCCCCTTCACAAATATGTTGTTGGGAATCTATAAATATAGTCTCTACCTACATGAAATAAATCCCAACTTTGTTCAATCTTACTCTGTATAAATACCAATTGAGAAATCAAGCATTTTAGCAATAAGCAATTATCATTGAGCAATAGAAATAGAAAGAATTTTAGAATAGAATCAATATCATGTATTTTCATTAAACTACATCATAGTTTACAGTAGCTTCTTTCATCAAGTTCCATGTCAATTTAGATTACATTAGTTTCATTATTATCATTTAGACATCATCATATAGGATTAGATTATTTCATTTAGCAACATCTCATTCTCTATATTGGCATTTTAGCAGTCACAATGCTTACAAAATTTGAGAGCCCCATGACTTAATAAATCTTTGGAGATAGAGAGCAATATGACACTTTCAATAGATTCTTGCTTTAAATTAGTTTCATTTTTGCTTGAATCTTTGATATAATGTCATATTGACTATGTTGATTATCATTTACTCACATTTTACTCACACACTTCTATGTCCTAAAACATAGGATCATACAATTTTCTACATTTCAAGATGATTAAAGAATTTTGATTAATACCAATGAATAAAATAAAAATTAGTACATGGATAAAGGTTATAAGTAAGGTCTTGTGGAGTCAAGTCTTATGAATTGGAATGTTAGGGTAAGAATATAATGCTAAACATTTAAAAGGATGAATTTAAGGGTTAGTAACATGGAATTTCAAACATGAAGAAAGTTTCAAAGATAGAAAGGTATGATTGTTAGGATCTAATACCAAATTTAATGTTAATTTTCCTCCTAAATTAGTTTAAATATAAGCAGTTTATTTAATGGATTAAAATTTAGAGTGGTGCAGAAGCACCTTGTTGCATTCAAGCCTCCATGAGGCCATATTGTATAAATTCATTAAATTAGGTTTTTTATTGTTGTAATAAGGTTTAATGATCCATTTTATATATTTTTGAAGTCATTTGGAGTCATTGATGAAGGTTTGGTGTCATTTAGTTGAAAAATGAAAACATTGTCAAATGTTGTTATAACAACTCTTCTTGTTAAATGACAACTTTTTAAAAGTTTTTAAAAAGTTGTTAAGTGGTAGTTTTAGGTATTTTTGGGGCATAAATTGATTTCACAAGCATAAAAATGGGCCTCCAAGTCAAATTGGGGGTTGGAATGTAGTTTTGAACAAGAATTTATGAAGGAAGACATGGATTTTTGCAATTTCTAATGTTTTGCCCTATTCTTTTACATGGTTGTTGCAGAGAATGGTATGGATTGTACAGATCAAATAAAGACCTTTAACCTATTGAAAATGTTATATATGTGAATCTAGTTTCATTTTCACTTGTTTTGATCAATTTTTATGGGGTTTTGAGTGATTTATAACATTTTTGTGAAGACTGCTCAATTCCGGAACTAGGGTTTCCAATAGATAAGAAAAAATAATATTTTTTATTCCACCATCAAAAAGTGATAAAAATTAGTGAATTTTTTTTTTTGACATGTTCTAAAAACTATTTAAAGGGAAAAAATTCAATTATTTATTTGCATGAGATATTGTAGATTGTGTGTTTCATTTTGGTGGAGAGTGGTCAAAGAAACATGGTTTTCTTGATGTTTGAACAAATCTATGCATAGTTTGTTTATGGTTGGCCTTAAATAATTGTTGTGTGATATTTGGATGGTTGTAATGAGTTTTTTGCATGAATCTAATAATTTTTAAATTATTTACCAAGTCTAATAGAGATTGGAGTCCATTTGTGTAGGTTGGAGTCCATGTTGCTCAAGGTTAATGGATTGAGATTGCCTCAAGAATGAAGAATTTTAGTTGTGTATTTGATTATTGCCAAGAATATAGAAAGTTGATGGTGTGAACCCTCTTTCTCTTCATCATAGAGTTAAGATAATTCACAAGATGTATTGTTGCTAAAATAATGTAATACCTAATAAAATAACTAATGTAACTCTAATATGCAATAACAAGGATTCTAAAGTAAATAACCAAAATAGTAAACTAAATCACACATCTATATAATTCATATAGATTATACCAAAATTATATATAATATTCTTAATATATTTTAGAATCAATGGTTTTAATACTTATCTAAATAATAACACTCAAAAAGGCCACTCTCATCATAGGAAGATGTTAGTGGTATTGGCTCTTGCTATTGAGAAATCTAAGAGGAATAAGTATACTTCTCTACTCTACATGAGTGTTGGTTCCAACAAAACAATGCTCAACACCCATGCAATACCCAAGCCTTGGCCAAGATGGTCCTAAGGGTGATTTTGAACCCTGGGTTGGACACACACATACAAGTTTTTCCCCTTCACCAATTTTCCATAGCTCACCTACTCGTTTCCTCTTAATTGGATGTTCTTCTTCCTTGAATGTTCTTTGTGACTTTCCAAATCTCACATAAATGCTTATATAATCCTTATGGGATGATTTCCAAACCATCACACCCTTTCAAAAATAATTTTGTTTAATAATTCTTTCAATAAATAATTGTTGTCCCCTTTTAAAGAGTTTTTATACATATTCTTTATTAATTTCTCTTTAAACCAAAATGATCATAATATCCTTTAGTTTTTCTATCACCATTTTAATTTTAAAAGTTTATCTCATAAAATTCTCTTCTCTTGGGGAAAATGTCACATAAAAATTTCTCCCCTTGTAATTAGATGTTGTCCTTAGAAAAATGAGAGGCATTTGCATCACAACTCAAAAAATGCATGATCAATAATTGAAGAAAATTATATATTAATTCTTCATAATGTATTTATACATGATTTATCTTCTAGAGATCTCTCTCCTTTCTATTTTTATTTTAAATTAACAAGTAATTCCAAGGGAATAAATTTTTAGTCAAAATTATGACAAGAAATAAATACATATCAATAATTTACCTTAAAATAACTAATTCTATTCTACATGATAGTCACTTATATTTCAACTTTATCAAATTTTCTCTCATGTAATCCATTATCTTTAATATAGATGCTTTAATCAATTACATGAATCTTTAGCAATGCATTTTAAAAACTATTATCATGTGTTGGCATAGCATTTACCTAGTGAATAACATGAATAACCCATACTATGTTGTTACTCATTGTTGAGCTATATATAATCTATATACTAGGTATGTACAAAATAATCATGAGCCAAAAAGTGGCAATATGTAAGTGATATGATGGATCGTGTGGCATGAAACTTTTTTCTTACCCAAAATTGATGAAACGAAAAGGGTTTTTAAAGGAGATTTTCAGCTTTCCACCAATATAAATTATGCTTTACTTTGGATTTAATAAATAATTATTATTCATTTTCTATTTGAATTACGACTTCAAGTCTTGATTGATATGCTAATTGAAAACATCTATAACAAATGGTATCAATTTTTTTTGAATCTAAAACATGTGTCACATTCACTTCACATACTATAGGATTAAAAAATTGAATTTCATGAAATTTTGACCAAGTTAGGTGGTCATACATATGAGTTTATATTTTTAAAAGTTGTAATAAAAAATCCATAGTAGTATTGCTTGGAAAAATACAAAAAATAAATCACATGGGACATGAAGTTCCTCACTTATATCTAAATAATATATAAAAATAATTATCATTTTATTGTTGTTAAATTTAGGTGGGAAAGGACACCTATTTCTTATTTTTTACAGAAATTGAGTACTATTGCATTGAAATTTCCAATTTTTCCTCAAATAGACCTTTCTTTTAAAAAAAATAAACCTAGTAGTTTAGAAACTACATTCAATTTTCTACAGATTCTCTTCTGACATATTTTTGAAATAATATAGATAACTTATTCAAATTTTTATGTCAAGTTTCCTAAATCTAATTTTTCTGAATTTTTTGCCACTTAAGGGCCTGCTTTTTCCATGATGATCATGCACATACCCTACTCAAAATATATTCTAAGATAATAATCATGCATTTTGGACTACATGCATATCCTTGTTTCCTATATGTCAAGTATAATAGAATGGAAAAAAAGTAAAAAATTCCCGAAAATGGGTTCATCTTTCAAGATATGTAGAAAGTTATTGGGTTGAGCAAGTCCAATAACAAGGTACAATAAAATAAAACATGATAATATTTCTAGGTATCTTAAAAATGATAGTAAAATATTAACATGCATTGAATAATTCATAGAGAACCATTAGTTTGATATTTCCTTCTTTTTAACTTGAGAGAAAAGATTGGTTTATTTAAAATTTTGTCACCAAAAAATGTATAGTTGACATTTGTGTGCTCACTTGAGTCTTTCTTATGGACTTTGGCTTGATTTTGCCTAGATTTAATGTTGTAACATTTGTGGTCAACACATTCAAATTATGTCTTGGACCCTTGTAAATTATTAAGACTTCTAGGATGTCTTGCAAAGGTGTTGTGAAGTCTTGTAACCCACTTCACACTTTTCTAGGACCCTTTCATTATAATTCACTTAAATAACCCCTTTTTATGACTTACGAAGTCTTATTTCAAAGTGTTGTAAAGATTTGTAACAAAATCTCATGCTTTTCTAGACTTCTCATCACTAAATCAAACCTTTATTATGTTTAAATGACCCTTTAATACACTTTTTAGCCATACTTAAGTGTATTTTTGAAAATATTCCCATTAAACCTTATTTAATGCACTTTAATTTCTAAAAAATAATGAAATTTCCCTGGTGGGACCAAGTCACCACTCAAGGCGACTTAGTCCCATTGGGCACACAAATAAAAATAATTTTAATGTCTTGACAGGATCTTATTCTCTTATCCTTGAAGTCAGCCTATGATGTGTTATTTTTGGGAATTAATGGAAAATCAAGTATAAATAAGAGTTTTTCTCCTCATTTTGCATCTTCTACAATCACCTACTACCTATTCACTCAAGCATTCAATCTCTTAATCATTCTCAAGCAGTCAATCATCTCTAAGCATAATCAAGTCATCCATTGGACCACTTATTTGCATATATTCATATTTAAACATCAAGGGTTTGGTAAGTTTATGACATTGCATGTTATTTCTTTATCATTCTCTTCTTATTTCACTTCATTATCGAGGGTTTGATTACCAAAGTGAGGTTTGACCAAGGAAAACCCCTATACTCTAACCTTTAATTTTTTTTCCCCTCTTTGCATGTGTGTTTGTAGACCTGTCTATAGATTTATCAAAGAGTTTGGTGTCAAAAAGTTGTCAACAAGATGGAACCCTCAAAATTTTTCGTTCCATCTTAAACCCTTATCACATTTGGATATAGGGTGTTATTTTGAGAGTTTAAGGGTTGCTATCTACAAAGGCTTACAGGTTTCTATTTTCCATTGAGTACCTATTACATGTTGCCAGTTATTTTAATGCATCTTTGGTCATTCATTGTTAGCTAGTAATCAGTCCTTCGTGCCTGAGTCTGGACCTTTCTATTTTATAAAATTGAGTAAGGATCTTTTTGCCTTTACATCCTTTGCATTTTGTGACTTAGAAATTTTTGAGTCAATTATTATCCTAGGGAGTCCCCTTCACTAAGAATGACTAATGAACACATGCTTAAAATTTTTACTTAAATCCCGATGGCCCTCCTAGTTGTATCACTCATCGCTGATTCATTCATAGGTTCACACCTTCAATTACCAACGAGCAATGGAATGTTGCTTTCCCTTAACATCACTCATCACTAATAGCTTTCAAGATTTTAAATCTACAATAGCAATGAGTGATGCTTCTAGATTTATTTTCTTATCACTCATCGCGGATGGCCATAAAAGGATAAACTCGAAATAGTGATGAGTGATGTGATGTGATTTCCTGTATGTAGCTTGATCATAGATATTTTTTGAATGTAAAATCTCACATCAATGATACACGATGGACCTTACACATGTTGTAAAAATTCTCATTGCTAATTTCTTGCAAAATATATGAGGAGAGTTAGCAATTCAAGAAAAATCCTTATGTTATAGTGCTCATCACACATCACAAATTTATTTCAGAACTTGAGTTCTAAATTAGCGATAAGCGATGGGTGTCTTATAAAAAGGTTTTTATTTCGCTAAATATGAAATGATCTTATGAGTGATGTCTTTTGTTCCATTTGTTTTATGCAGGTTGTATGTTTCCAAATCTAGTGCTATCACAACATCTCCCATCACAAATAGAAGCCTTAGTGCAAGGTTTGAATTAGTGATGCACGACAAAGGGATGAATGTGACCAAAGGTTAGGCCACAAAACCAAGGGCTAAAGATCATTGCAAGGATGTATACATCAATGATAGAGTGGGGAAATCATAAAGTAAATTAGCAACAAGCAATGGTTAGTACATGGAACAGGCAATGTGGAAAAATCCTGAAGATTTAGCATAAAGCAAAAAGGAAAGTAGCGAGAGGAGTGAGGAGTTGTTGATAAACTTTTAAAGTAGGATAATTTAGTGGATAGAAGATCACCACATAAATAATTTCATCAAATTTTTTGGAGGATTAGAGATGAAATGATGAAGTATATAGAGAAAGTTTCCCTCTAAGAAAAAATTGTTCTTATGTACCTCCGCGATATTAATGAAAGCATGGATTAGGTTGGCGATACATGTTGATTGATAGATAACAACACTAGAGATAGCATCACTATTTTCTATGAGCAAGTTGCTAAGGACATAATAAAAAAGTCTCAAATTGCCATGGATGAAGTTTTAAATGTTTTTACATCAACAACCTAAATTCAATATCAAGATGTTAAGTTATCAACTTGCTCACACGAGGAGTTTTCAAATCATTAATTTTGCATGCTTCAAATTTCCTATTTAATATAGATTGCTTGTTGATTTTCTTTTTCATAATTCATTTTGCAATGAGTGAGGGTCAAAGGCTAGTAAAGAATTGTGTGAGAATTGAATTCTCTTGAGAAGTGAGTAGACATTCTAGGAAAGTAGGTCTACCATGATGATTAGGGAGTCTGAGAAGCTAATTTTGTTTGATTCTGAGGAAGATCTTGAGAATGAAAGTGGAATACATGGAGCTCCTAATATTCAAAAAAGAAGAATAGGATTTGGGAAGTTCAAGTAGTATAGTACCAAGAAAATTTACCATCCACAAGAGTAGATAGTTTTAGAAGAATTAGTCAAACATAGAGAGAAGAGGATGGTGAAATATAAAACGAAGGGAAGGAGAGAGAATGAGCACTGTAAGACCTATCTGAAGGAGTGAAATTCTCCATGTGAGGTTTCTAATAACCCTTTAGATAGTGAGGGTGACTTTTATCTAGAGGGTGATTATTATCCTCTCTCCTTGGTACTATTGGTGAATTCTGACAAGGAAGTGGTGATAGTTTCTCTAGTCCCACCATGAGAAAAACATGGGTGAGTATCCTTTGAGGTCAATGACTTAGAGTGATGATTGTGCCCTATTTTTTTTTTATGAAAACATACCCTTTATGTTAGGATTTTCCTATTTAACACTCATGATTGCTCTTTTCATGTCTTGAGGTGGAATGTTTTCAAGCTGATTTGTAGAAGTGTTAGACTAGTTAACCTTAGTGGTGCATATGTTGTTTTTGAACAATAAAAAAGTTTGTACTAGAGCTATTATTGGAGAATCTTCTTTGGTCAACAAGGATGAGGATTCAAGATGGTTACAAAAAACTTTTCCTTTCAAGGAGTTGGTGTTTCTTCATTCAGGGAATATGGAATGTGGTATTTTAGTCTTCCATTTTCCTCAAATGATTGCATGTAAAAAACTAAGAATATTTTGAATTTTGGTGCAAATGAAATGAAATGTAGATGTAACTAAAACTGATGTTTGTTGCTCCCTTATTCTATAAAATGGAATTATAAAGTCAAAATAGGGTTCTAGGTAAAAAACTAAGTTCAGGAAAAGGCACTTAGAATAGAATACTAGAAATAGACCAATAATTTGTCTTGGATGTGAGATCATGTATGTAGTGATCCTAAATAAGTTTTATAGAAATTACTTATATCAGAGAAAATATTAATTTGGAATCAAATACTCTCGTATGTATGTTTCTTATAAGTTATGAATGATAAATTCTAATTGTATTATCATTTGTCTTCATATATTTCATTTGAATGTATTACTCTGTTTTCAACTTTAATTCAAGGAATTAATTAAAATGCTTGAATAGGGTTATAAAATTTGTAAGGAATGGATTTGGATTTCTAAGAAGTAAATGTTTCTTGCACAATGAGTTTTCGTAAATGCAAAGAAATACGAAGATAGTATGTTTCTTCCTTAAGTGAGTAATTTGTAAATTACTAATCCTCATGTACTTGACTTTGTTGCTCCAATTGATGAGACACTGGTCATTTTGTTAGAAAATCTTGCATAGAATGAATAGATAGTGTTCTTGTACCTAGACTTAAGATAAAACAATATTTAATAAAAATATTTCCAGGGATAGTATAAGTTGGATTATCCCCAATTCCTAGCAAATAACTAGTCACTAAAAAATCTACCAAATATTTTGTGAAATGAACTTTGTTTGCAGTAAGTAGGAATCAAACTATGTATAAATGTGTTACTAATTGAATACAATATCTATAAACATAATTGGGATCACGTCCTAGGTTTCACAAAGCTTGAAGTGAAGGATTAAGGACCTTAAAGTCCTATGCTCATTGTGTTGGCCACTAACCTAACAGTTCTTCATAATAGGATTTGGCTACTTCTTATAGGATTGTTTGGTTCTACTATAAAAATCACCAACATAAATGGTGAAACTACTAGGGATAATTTGAGAAATATTTGATAGAAGATCATCTAGCCTTAAGATTCATTGAAGTTTCAAAACAGTTTGTAACTAGAGAGTGAAATTTTTTGAGTCTTATTTTCCCATCCGAGTCACCAATAGAGATGGTGAATTTTCTGAGGAGACTTTCAATCTCCAATTGCAGACTATCAAAGTCAAGAAACTGGTGAAATCTGAATATCTAGTTTAGATATTGAGGAATTTTCAAACCTAGAAATATTTTTGTTGAACAAGTTTCAAAAGAGATGTTTGACGTTGTTGTGGGAGAAAACCCATAAGGATATTCATCTTTGGAGGAGCTTCATACTACTTGAATTCCAGTCCTCTATAAAAAGAGGTGGTGACTCTGTTAATGAACCTAATGAAGATGTGAAGAACATTGCAGATATTGCACATGTTCCTAGTCAGGAAGAAGAGATTTACTGCAACATATCCAAGTATTCTTTAGTTTTGGCTTTCAATAAAGATAAATCTATATATGAAAACCATATTTGTAATACTTGAAAAAAATTAATTCCCTATTGAGTGAAAATAATCACTAAGAAAGGGAATAGTAGTGATAGGCTTGCATACTTCTGTATTACTAAATGCCATATTTATTTATAGAGCTATGTATGCAATGTTCTTGAAGTATTTCATTTAGGAGATCTTGAGCTAGTTGAAGATAAGAATTTGTATTGTAAGAGCTTAATATCATATTGTAAAATAAGTTGGAGTGGCCTTGTGTAACTGCAAAGTTGATACAAAAAAGTCCTTTAAAGGTTAAAGAAAATGTATCATCAACCTATGCAATCTAGTGTGTAGCCCCTGTCATGTAATAAAAGAAGTTCCAGCATTAAAAGGTACATGGCCATAAATTTTAGTGGAATTTTTGTTTACCCTAATGTTATTCCATCTACCATTAGGGAATACTTACCAAATTTTAGTGGTACAAAGTGTGAATCAACAAGTAAGCATTTACAACAATTCAGCAATTTAATGGATGATTATGAGATAGATCATGAGGATGTTATCATGAGGCTATTTGTTTATTCTCTAAAAGGAGATGCAAGACATTGGTTCTCTGATTTATCAGTATGCTCTGTCTATTCTTGGAATGAGTTCAAAGAAGTGTTTGTAGAATATTTTGGTGAAAGGATCAACATCGGATATTTGCTCAATAAATTTATGAACATTGAGGAAGAGGATGATGAGCTAGTCCCAACAATTAACTGAAGATTTTCTAAAACATTAAGGGACATCTTGGTGTTTTGGAACTAAGTGATATAGTATGTTTGGTTTTTATTTGGCAACTTTTGATAAAGAGATGAGGGTGTGTGCAAGAAGTTGAGTCCACTTTTTGGCCAAAAAGTGGAAGTGTTTTCCCTGATTTTCAGTATTTGACACATTTGACCTTAAAATTTGAGGCACTTAGAGATGAAATCTTTAAAAAAGTCACTGATCATAAAATGTAGTGCTCGGAGTCTAGTTTCCAAATATGTAATTTATTTCAATACCCAGATTGTACCAATTGAGTTTCAATAGGCATTTC
>VDFB02193867.1:491106776-491153775 GCA_007258455.2 Sequoia sempervirens | reverse complement strand
CATGTTGTAAAAATTCTCATTGCTAATTTCTTGCAAAATATATGAGGAGAGTTAGCGATTCAAGAAAAATCCTTATGTATAATAGTGCTCATCACTCATCACAAATTTATTTCAGAACTTGATTTCTAAATTAGCGATAAGCGATGGGTGTCTTATAAAAAGGTTTTTATTTTGCTAAATATGAAATGATCTTATGAGTGATGCCTTTTGTTCCATTTGTTTTATGTAGGTTGTACGTTTCCAAATCTAGTGCTATCACAACATCTCCCATCACAAATAGAAGCCTTAGTGCAAGGTTTGAATTAGTGACGCACGACAAACGGATGAATGTGACCAAAGGTCAGGCCACAAAACCAAGGGATAAAGATCATTGCAAGGATGTATACATCAATGATAGAGTGGGGAAATCATAAAGTAAATTAGCAACAAGCAATGGTTAGTACATGGAACAGGCAATGTGGAAAAATCCTGAAGATTTAGCATAAAGCAAAAAGGAAAGTAGCGAGAGGACTGAGGAGTTGATAAACTTTTAAAGTAGGATAATGTAGTGGATAGAAGATCACCACATAAATAATTTCATCAAATTTTTTGGAGGATTAGAGATGAAGTGATGAAGTATATAGAGAAAGTTTCCCTCTAAGAAAAAATTGTTCTTATGTACCTCCCCGATATTAATGAAAGCATGGATTAGGTTGGCGATACATGTTGATTGATAGATAACAACACTAGAGATAGCATCACTATTTTCTATGAGAAAGTTGCTAAGGACATAATAAAAAAGGCTCAAATTTCCATGGATGAAGTTTTAAATATTTTTACATCAACAACCTAAATTCAATATCGAGATGTTAAGTTATCAACTTGCTCACACGAGGAGTTTTCAAATCATTAATTTTGCATGCTTCAAATTGCCTATTTAATATAGATTGCTTGTTGATTTTCTTTTTCATAATTCATTTTGAAATGAGTGAGGGTCAAAGGCTAGTAAAGAATTGTGTGGGAATTGAATTCTCTTGAGAAGTGAGTAGACATTCTAGGAAAGTAGGTCTACCATGATGATTAGGGAGTCTAAGAAGCTAATTTTGTTTGATTCTGAGGAAGATCTTGAGAATGAAAGTGGAATACATGGAGCTCCTAATATTCGAAAAGGAAGAATAGGATTTGGGAAGTTCAAGTAGTATAGTCCCAAGAAAATTTACCATCCACAAGAGTAGATAGTTTTAGAAGAATTAGTCAAACATAGAGAGAAGATGATGGTGAAATATAAAACGAAGGGAAGGAGAGAGAAGGAGCACTGTAAGACCTATCTGAAGGAGTGAAATTCTCCATGTGAGGTTTCTAATAACCCTTTAGATAGTGAGGGTGACTTTTATCTAGAGGGTTATTATTATCCTCTCTCCTTGGTACTATTGGTGAATTCTGACAAGGAAGTGGTGATAGTTTCTCCAGTCCCACCACGAGAAAAACATGGGTGAGTATCCTTTGAGGTCGATGACTTAGAGTGATGATTGTGCCCTATTTTTTTTTTTATGAAAACATACCCTTTATGTTAGGATTTTCCTATTTAACACTCGTGATTTCTCTTTTCTTGTCTTGAGGTGGAATGTTTTTAGGCTGATTTGTAGAAGTGTTAGACTAGTTAACCTTAGTGGTGCATATGTTGTTTTTGAACAATAAACAAGTTTGTAATAGAGCTATTATTGGAGAATCTTCTTTGGTCAACAAGGATGAGGATTCAAGATGGTTACAAAAAACTTTTCCTTTCAAGGAGTTGGTGTTTCTTCATTCAGGGAATATGGAATGTGGTCTTTTAGTCTTCCATTTTCCTCAAATGATTGCATGTAAAAAACTAAGAATATCTTGAATTTTGGTGCAAATGAAATGAAATGTAGATGTAACTAAGACTGATGTTTGTTGCTCCCTTATTCTATAAAATGGAATTCTGAAGTCAAAATAGGGTTCTAGGTAAAAAACTAAGTTCAGGAAAAGGCACTTAGAATATAATACTAGAAATAGACCAATAATTTGTCTTGGATGTGAGATCATGTATGTAGTGATCCTAAATAAGTTTTATAGAAATTACTTATATCAGAGAGAATATTAATTTGGAATCAGATACTCTCGTATGTATGTTTCTTATAAGTTATGAATGATAAATTCTAATTGTATTATCATTTGTCTTCATATATTTCATTTGAATGTATTACTCTATTTTCAACTTTAATTCAAGGAATTAATTAAAATTCTTGAACAGGGTTATAAAATTTTTAAGGAATGGATTTGGATTTCTAAGAAGTAAATGTTTCTTGCACAATGAGTTTTCGTAAATGCAAAGAAATACGAAGATAGTATGTTTCTTCCTTAAGTGAGTAATTTGTAAATTACTAATCCTCATGTACTTGACTTTGTTGCTCCAATTGATGAGACACTGGTCATTTTGTTAGAAAATCTTGCATAGAATGAATAGATAGTGTTCTTGTCCCTAGACTTAAGATAAAACAATATTTAATAAAAATATTTCCAGGGATAGTATAAGTTGGATTATCCCCAATTCCTAGCAAATAACTAGTCACTCAAAAATTTGCCAAATATTTTGTGAAATGAACTTTGTTTGCAGTAAGTAGGAATCAAACTATGTATAAATGTGTTACTAATTGAATACAATATCTTTAAACATAATTGGGATCACCTCCTAGGTTTCACAAAGCTTGAAGTGAAGGATTAAGGACCTTAAAGTCCTATGCTCATTGTGTTGGCCACTAGCCTAACAGTTCTTCATCATAGGATTTGGCTACTTCTTATAGGATTGTTTGGTTCTACTAGAAAAATCACCAACATAAATGGCGAAAATACTAGGGAGAATTTGAGAAATATTTGATAGAAGATCATCTAGCCTTAAGATTCATTGAAGTTTCAAAACAGTTTGTAACTAGAGAGTGAAATTTTTTGAGTCTTATTTTCCCATCCGAGTCACCAATAGAGATGGTGAATTTTCTGAGGAGACTTTCAATCTCCAATTGCAGACTATCAAAGTCAAGAAAATGGTGAAATCTGAATATCTAGTTCAGATACTGAGGAATTATCAAACCTAGAAATATTTTTGTTGAACAAGTTTCAAAAGAGATATGTTTGAATTTGTTGTGGGAGAAAACCCATAAGGATATTCATCTTTGAAGGAGCTTCATACTACTTGAATTCTAGTCCTCTATAAAAAGAGGTGGTGACTCTATTAATGAACCTAATGAAGATGTGAAGAACATTGCAGATATTGCACATGTTCCTAGTCAGGAAGAAGAGATTTACTGCAACATATCCAAGTATTCTTTAGTTTTGGCTTTCAAGAAAGATAAATCTATATATGAAAACCATATTTGTAATACTTGAAAAAAATTAATTCCCTATTGAGTGAAAATAAGCACTAAGAAAGGGAATAGTAGTGATAGGCTTGCATACTTCTGTATTACTAAATGCCATATTTATTTATAGAGCTATGTATGCAATGTTCTTGAAGTATTTCATTTAGGAGATCTTGAGCTAGTTGAAGATAAGAATTTGTATTGTAAGAGCTTAATATCATATTGTAAAATAAGTTGGAGTGGCCTTGTGTAATTGCAAAGTTAATACAAAAAAGTCCTTTAAAGGTTAAAGAGAATGTATCATCAACCTATGCAATCTAGTGTGTAGCCCCTGTCATGTAATAAAAGAAGTTCCAGCATTAAAAGGTACATGGCCATAAATTTTAGTGGAATTTTTGTTTACCCTAATGTTATTCCATCTACCATTAGGGAATACTTACCAAATTTTAGTGGTACAAAGTGTGAATCAACAAGTAAGCATTTACAACAATTCAGCAATTTAATGGATGATTATGAGATAGATCATCAGGATGTTATCATGAGGCTATTTGTTTAGTCTCTAAAAGGAGATGCAAGAGATTGGTTCTCTAATTTATCAGTATGCTCTGTCTATTCTTGGAATGAGTTCAAAGAAGTGTTTGTAGAATAGTTTGGTGAAAGGATCAACATCGGATATTTGCTCAATAAATTTATGAACATTGAGGAAGAGGATGATGAGCTAGTCCCAACAATTAACCGAAGATTTTCAAAAACATTAAGGGACATTCTTGGTGTTTTGGAACTAAGTGATATAGTATGTTTGGTTTTTATTTGGCAACTTTTGATAAAGAGATGAGGGTGTGTGCAAGAAGTTGAGTCCACTTTTTGGCCAAAAAGTGGAAGTGTTTTCCCTGATTTTCAGTATTTGACACATTTGACCTTAAAATTTGAGGCACTTAGAGATGAAATCTTTAAAAAAGTCACTAATAATAAAATGTAGTGCTTGGAGTCTAGTTTCCAAATATGTAATTTATTTCAATACCCAGATTGTACAAATTGAGTTTCAATACGCATTTCAAAAAACCACTGTTTAAAAGTCATTTTTTTGTACCATACCATGCATGTGTATGACATCCATATTTTGACTTAAATTATCGTATTTTTCTAAATCCTTTTGGGAAAAGTTTTATGACTCACTGAACCTTGCTCTTGATACTTTTTTGTAATTTTTTATTGAATATTTTTTTTTTGTTAATTTTTTATTAGGCAGATTTGTCGTTTTGAAAAATTGTCATGTACAACATGCATAAGATGACCTAAACTTATCATTTTTATTTTTTTTTCAAATTGAAAAGAATTGTCTGAAGTTTTCTCTCGTGCAATCCGTTTGTCAAAATGTTATGTTGATCAAAAGTTATTCAAATAGTAAAAAAATCTGATATTTAAAGTTTATGGACCAATTTTATTAGAAATTAATTAAAAATTAGAAAAAATAATTCAATTGCAAAACAAATTACATATTTAGAATCTGCATTGTTTGATCTAAAATGGGTTTTAATTTCGTCAGAAAATTTTTGAAAAAAGGTCATCAGCCATATGTCCAAAGTCGATATTTTTCTTTGACATTGTTAGGGCCTTCAATTTGTAGGTCAAACCAGGTTGAAGGCTTAGGTTCGGACTTCCAAAGCTTTTCCTGAACCGAAAACCTTGGCAAAACCCCACCCATGATGCAAAACAAAACTCAAATTTAAAAAAGTAGGATCCCAATTATAAAACGGGATCCCGTGCAATAATCGGGATCCCATTTCCATTTCGACCGTTGTAAAGGTAACAGGATCCTGTTGCCTTTACAACGGCTCCAACACTCGATTTTAGTGAACAGGATCTTGATTATAGAGCGGTATCCCATTTATTAGTAAACGGGATCCTGTTTGGTAATCGGGATCTCGTTTAATTATAAGCGGGATCCTGTTTATATTATTTAAAAACACTGTGCACAATTACTATCAAGTCTGCAATTTGCAACTTCACATGTACGACCAAGAGCACTAAAAATCAATTATTTTTCATAAGTTATTGTATTTATAGGTGGTCAATTTGATTTTTTGTTGATTTTATCAAAGCGAGCATCATCTACACCATTTTTGAAGTGAAATTTGCAATATGGATTGAATTTTTCAAAGGAAGCATAAAGAATACAATTTTTAAAGTGGAATTGTGGTAGTTTTCTATTTGTTTTGAGGAACACAAGAGGAAGAATTTTTCCGTAATAGGTATTCAACTTCCAATTTGGATTCAATATTTTGAAGTATTTCACTATTAACATTCATTTGTGCTTGAGAATTTTATAATTATGGGAGATAAATTTCATAATAAGAGAAGAAAGACATTGACTCCTCAAGAAGTTGAAGCAAATAAAGAAAAAGAGAACAAAGACAAAGAGAAAGAAGAATGAGAATAAAATCAATGAACGATGGTGGAGCAACCAATTCAACAACTATTGAAGATGAAAATATTGAAGATACCATAGTTGTAGATGAAGCTAATTTGCAAGGAGTCAATTTGGAGAAGAATATGATTATACAAACAAGTCCTACTATGTCTTCAAATCCCTCTTTGAATGCTATGGAGAATGTTTCAATATACACAAATCCAGGTACGTCTTCAAATCCACATGTTAGTGACATGGTAAATTTGTTTGTAGAAGATTTACAAGATGCTAGATATAATGATGTTGACATTGACTATATTCAAAGAGATGAAACTTTTATAGAATTCGTTGAAAACAAAAAAGAAAAATCTTTTGTTGCAAATGAAAATCAAAATGATCATTTTCTTGAAAATAAAAATGAAAATGAAAATGAAAAATGTTTTGTTGATGAAAATGAAAATGAGAACCGTTTTGTTAATGAAAATGAAGATGAAAATGAAAATGAAAATTGTTTTGTTGATGAAAATGAAGATGAAAATCTAGAATGTGATGTTGAATTTAATGAAAATACTTTTTTAAAATTGGAAGTGGTGTTTTCGATAATCTTCCTGATCAAAATTCTTGGAGGAAAATAAGAACACATCTTGAATAGAATATACTGAATTCTTTATATTGAAAAAATTGCATTTCAATGTCAACTAATGATGCAATTGATGAGAATGCAAAAAATGAGGAAAGTAATGAAAAGGTTAGGCTTTTATGTTAAACCAAAAAGAAAAGATCAATCATTAAAACATGCTATGTCTACTATTGCTAGTGCCATTCAATCTATTGGAAAAAATAGTCGATCTAAAGATAAAACCCTATATGCTATGTCATTTGCTAGTGCCATGCACTAGGCTCTTCTCAGACCTCGCTTTGTACATGCTCAACTACAGGATGTGTCTCATGCTATAAAAGAAAAGAATATGTGAAAATATCATATTAATATGTATATATTCAATTTAAAATTTATAATTCACTTTAAATATAATAAAAAAATAAAATTACCATTTGATCTGAAACCTGCTCTACATGTCCTCCTGGTGGTGTAACTATGTCTGGGTTAGGGCTGAAAGTTGCACTAAAAAAGTCCTACAAGATCAAAATTAAAGCATGTACAATTCAATTAGGTTAATATATACATATATATTCAAGTTTGCACATTTTTTGTAGAAAGTTTTGTAAACAACCTGGAAATCAGTGGCCTCACAAGTAACTGCAACATCAAATGTTTGCCCAATGCCCATTCTTATAGTGGTATCAACCTAGACATACATGTACATAGAAATTTAATGCTTATAATATTTACAAGTGTACATGCACGTGTTTCATATATCTAGTGAATTCAAAACTCATAAAATTGTAACTATACTAATGTAAACTTTAAAAAAATTTACAATATGAATGTACCTGCCCATGATCTATGTCACTCGATAGTGGAGGAGTGCTTGAAAATCCCTCAAGAGGAATCGACATGGATGCCGATTGACTCACCTAAACCAACATGAATATTTGAAGCATATATGTGATTCAATTATAAATTTAAAACTCAAGTTAAATAATTTATGATTTCATATATAATTTTAAAAATTAAAATCAAAATACCCCATAAGGGTTGCCAAGTATGACCAATGTCGATATATGTACTCGTGGTGCAGATGATTGCCCTTTCATCGAAAGTGTCATCTGTACACCAAAAAAATTGATTGTTAAAATGTATTGCAAACTTTTCTTTGATATATACAACCATAAAAATTATTATAAAATGAGTTCGTACATCTAGATGCATATTTATACCTGTGTCGTAGTGTCCTCAGGGTGATGTTCTACTACGAGGAACTCTACAAATGAACTGATGTGACCAAATGAACCACCAGAATCTCCTCGTCCACCTGAACTAGGTGTAGCCTGATCAGGTCCATAGCACACTTGATGACAACTAGTACATATATGGGGGATGGGTCTCGACACTCCTGGAGCAGTACTCGAACTAGCTCCATAAAAACTCCTCCATCATCATCATCGTCTCTATGCTCCCCACTCGCTATCGCAGAAGCGTGCTGATCAAGGTCTCCTGCGAGTGTACTAAGGGAACCTAATGTTGAGGCTAGAGCTTGATGATGTACAGGTGCAGGAATGGGAGGACCAGGAGCAACAACAAGGGGTTGTGCATGCACGGGGGCAGGGGATCAACCCTTGCCCCTAATCTCTGTTGTGGCATGCCGCCACCAACACCTTGAAATGATCTAAAATCAAAATAATTGGGCTTTTGCCCCAAAACAAACTATACATAAAGTTTTCTCAAAAAATACAATGGGAACTCCCAATTAGCATGTGGGGGACTATCAAAAACCATATACCATCGATCCCAAAAATGTGCAATCATCTACGGATGTATGCACCACCTCATGGATATTCTAGATTTGTTGGGTGGAATGGGTTGTCGGGTAACGGGGTCAAGAAAGTAGGGGGCTAGATGGACTTTTGTTATTTTAAGGTCTAATATTTGTTTGTAAGAGAGACCATCAAAATAAAATTGTCTCATTTGTTCTCTCTCTCGTTGATGCCTATCAAGATCAGAATCGATCATCCTGATGGAATCAACAATGTTTTGCATTACAGATGCAAAATGTCTCACATGTGGAGCAATCAATGCTTGAATCTGCATAGCATTGATTTGATTTTGTAAGGATGCGACTTGATCATTTATTCATGCTCTCAAGCGAGCCTCATTAGATGCCATAAGTGCTGGAGGTGGCATATGAGGGGGAGAGGGAGGTGGAGGTGGAGGTGGAGGTGGAGGGGGGGAGGGAGGTGGATCTGGCTATGGCTCAGGTTGTGGATTAATGATATCATCAATGTTAAAATCATCCATGATATATGCTCGATATTTAATGTGCACCTACATTTTAAATCATACAAAATAGTCCATGTGCATACAAAAATTAAGATCATATATTTAATTGAAATAGGATGAGCAACATATATATTAAGCTCATATATTTAATTGAAATGCACATATATATACATTGATTGTTCAACTCAAGAGCATGTCCATACAAAATTAAAATTAAATGTATGTACATGTACATTTAAAATAAAAATATGATGCATAATTTGCATGCATAAAATCATTAAACTAAACTATACATACATACATATACAAATTTCAAAATTTAAGAACTATTATGCAAATTTTTAATACATGCACATACATACTAAACAATAAACTTGAAACATTCACAAAATCTCATTTTATGTCTTTAACACACACACAATTTTTCAGCAGGAGAAATCATGATCTAATAGATAGTCATTAAAATATATACTATTATATACTATTCATTATAAGTTCATAAATTCCACCAACTTCACAAATCCATGTCACTAAAAATATCCATATAGAACCAAAATCATAAATTCATGTCACTAAAAATATCCATTTGGAACCAAATTTATAAATTCATCACACAAAATATCCATCGGCTCACCAAATTTATAAATTCATAACTATTTAAGATCATTGTTTTAATTTATAAACTATTATGGCTATCTACCACATAGATATTCATTTCTTTGTGTTTTCCATTTCAAAATTAGGAGTTCTCCTCTCCTCTAGCCATTGTCGATGCTCATCGATCCCATCCATAGCCCGACAACATCAACAAGGGTTTGCATCCTAGATGCAAACATCCTCACAGGAGGTGCGACACATTCTTCATTTTGAATAATGTTGATTTGATCTTGGATGGTTCTAGTAGAAGCATTGATTTGTGCTTGCAAATGAGCATGCTCATTGATTTCAGGTGGTGGAGGTGGGGGGTTACGAGGTGGAGTGGGCGGAGGTGGAGGTGAAGGTGTTGGAGATGGATGGCGTGGAGGTGGATTGCGAATATTATTGAATGGATCCATGTGATCTTTAAGATATGAGTGAACCTGCATTAGATTTGTAATTTCAAGATGTAAGATACATGTTTAGGAAATACCAAGTTAAACCATTCAATATAAATGGCCTTAAATAATTGAATACAAATGATAAAATTATATGTAAGCCTCATTTATATGTCTAAGGCACATGTTATTTGAATGAAAGTACAATTAACTATTGATATTGTATAATCTTGTAGGATCTTATTATTGTTAAATTTGGTTGGGCCTTGGGCACTTTGATCACCAAATTTTAAGAACTCTTTGATCCCTTAAGAAATGTCATATTGGAACCCCTTAAGAAAAATTGAATTACGATCTAGGGTGATAGGATGGCTTAAGGGGATTTCGTCTAGTGAGGTCCTAAGGAAAATGGCATAGCTCAAATGAATAAAATTTGGTGAAGTTGCCCAAGACAACCAAATTTCATTAACGACCTTTCAAGAGAAAAATGATGGCTTTAGGGTTTAGGGTTTAGACTTTAGAGTTTAGGGTTTAAGGTAATAGGATAGCTTAAGGGGATCTACATGTCGCAAGATCCTAGGAAACAATTACATGGCATAAGGTAATGAAACTTGGTGGAGTTGCCTAAGACAACCAAATTTCATTAAGAGCCTAAGAAAAAATGATGGCTTTAGGGTTTACGGTTTAGACTTTAGAGTTTATTATTTAATTAGCTAAAATCCCCAAATCCTAACTTTTAATCAACCATTAAGGGGATAATCATGTCACATCCATAGCTTAAAATTAAAATAATTCCAAATCACCAATCCAAACTCAAACTAATGTAACTTACTTCCAGTTCATCAAATCTAAAATGAAATTAATAATCTATCCTAGCCATCAAATCAATTAGACTAATCATAGCCATTCATTTCCAACTACCTTCAATCCAAATTCAAATTAGCATTCAATTATTCCCATCTACCTAATCAAGTCAACACAAGCCCTCCATCAACCCAACCACCTACATTTAATTCTCTCTTCCCTCTCAAATTCAAATTCAAAAATTCTCTCATGAAATTCTAGTCCTCGATTCCAAAAAAATCTAGTCCTCCATTCCTTTCCCCTCAACTCTATAAAATAATGACATCCCCAAATGTTTCCATATGATAAAATTTGTATGTATATGTTATCACATTAGAGAACCAAAGAGCAACATCAACACATACATTTAGAGCCATAAAAGAATGTTATGGAACATATTATGCTTCTCTAATCTTTCATTATTTTATTTACCTTTCATTAGAAGTAGAGTATTGAGTTTGCACTTGCATTCTTGGTCTAGAATTTCTCTTCTACACTAAGTACAAAAATATAATATTGGATAGCTTAGTATATCTTTCTCTTCTAATATATATTCCCTAGTTCTCCTTATCCATATTTGAGTATCTTAGCATATGTGTAACACGACATGTTAATAATATATCTCATATAAATGTAGGGATGTGTCACTAATGTCATCTTCAAACATATTTAACCAATAGGAGATACTATAAGGTATCTAATATAACTATACAACCTATACAGGTATGACATATGGTGACCTTTGGCTTTTTTTGATATGTCAAGGGTAGTTTTGCAAATATTAGTTTCTAGTGCTTTTGTGAGTTTTCACCACTTGTAAGTTTATTAAGCTACACTTTTGGGTTTTCAACCTAATAGGGATAAACCTAGTAGATTTTTTAGCTTTCCAGCCTAATGGAGATAAATCAAACCACACTTTTTGGTTTTTAGTTGCACCTATCAAGTTATTTGTTAGCTATTAAATTTACAAACATTCTAGGATTATAAGTCTACTATAAAATTTGATGTAAAATAGATTACACATTGAGCCCTATAATTTAATTACAACAATGAATAAATATAGCAACATTTAGTAGACATAATGAAAATCAAGCCATGATAGTAATATAGAGATAATATACAATGTTTAATATAGATAAGTTAAAGAATCATTTTACAAATATATATCTATATATTCACATCATTTTTGTTTTTTCTTTAGATTTCAAATATATCCACCAATCCTCCTTATCTTACATTAACATAAACTCAAAAAACATAGTGGACATGTACACACATATAAAACTACATTAAAATAGTGTTAGATCTTACAATTTTTCAAGGCTTATTTCATCCTCTTAGACGATCACTCTTACTAAATCATTGGCATAAATTAGATGCACACAATGGCACATTAAAGGTTTATTCCTCATGTTGGATTCCCTATTTTATATAACTATATCTTTATTATCTAATTTAAATATATCTAAGCACAAATTTCTTTTATGTAACACATTGATAATTTCAACTCATTATAAAAACCAAATACAAATTTAAAGGGGGTACACTATATATATAAATAAGAATTTAAATACCATCCCAATCTCCATGGTGTGTCACTTGTTCACTAAAAAGCCCTTACATAAATCATCTACTTAGGTCAATCTTATCTAGATTTTTCTTAAGTATTAATATTCATAAAATATGGTACAAAGCATATTGATGCATTTCTATCCTTCCACATAAATCTATATAGTATTAAAATATAGGTAATTTTATGGTTAAATTGAATCTCTCTTAATTGCTAAATAATCCATTATGATTGAGGATGGGTGGATTATTATCTAGGATCACATCTTAAAAATCTTATAGAGGTCATGTGCTATGTTTTTCTTAATACATATATTCCCATACAAACCTCTTTCCATGTATTATCAACTCGCCTATATGATAGACACCTTCCTAGATTTAAATTTCATACGATATATATGTACCCAAGTGTTTCCAATTGGAATTGCTATAATTATACTTTTATGGCATTCTAGATATTCAAAATAGTTTTTATAAATCTACCAAATAGACCCATTCTTGACATTGAAACTACATAATTTTAGGTATGTCCAATGAAAGATTAGGGTCTAGGGTTCATAAATTTCAAATGCTTTAGTGTTATGGGTTTAGATTTTACAATTTAGGGTCTAGGGTTTAGCAAACTTAGGGTGAAGTTTGGGTGGCCCTTGGCATAATTTAGAGTTGCAAGTTAGTGTCAATTGGAATCGATTGTACGTGTTTAGATTTACGAATTTGTTAACTAAATTTGCAAACAAACATCAAGATAAACTTTATGAATTTTAACCATTCTTTAACATATTGATTTCTAATCTAATTATAATTTAAAATTGAAACTAAAGTTTAATATATATCATTTTTCCATACAAAGCAAATAAAATTTAAAACATTTAAGCAATGTGAATGATTTTTTGTTCGATTCCAATTTAGGGTTTTAACAATTTTTTTTGTTCCAATTCAATTTAGGGTTTCAGTTTTAAACAATTAGGGTTTTTAATGAAATTTTTTCGTTTCAATTCAAACTAGGGTTTTCAAATTCAATTTTTTTCGTTTGATTTGAATTCAGGGTTTCAAAAAGCTCAATTTGGATTTGTAAATGCGATGTTTTTATTTCATTTCAATTTCTAGGGTTTTGAAATGCAATTTCTTTTGTTTTATTTCAATTAGGGTTTTCAAAATCAATTTTTTTGGGGTTTAATCGAACAATTTAAGATTTAAAAGTTAAATTTTGTTTTGAAAACACAATTGAAGGTTTTTTTTTATATTTTTATTAAAAAAATTTAAGTTTCATTGCAAGTTTTCGTCTATTTTTACAATTATTGAATTCTACTATAACAATTAAAGAAATTATTAAAACCTGACATAAATTAAAAAAAAATACATGCTAAATTAACGTATTTATTTTAAAATTTCAATTCAAAATAAAAAATGCAAAGAAATGGTGTTTAGGTGGGGTACCTGTAGCTGGTCATGGGGCCACTATCGCCAACACTCACTCGGGGTCCCATTCGCAAAGCAGTGAAAACTATTCTTTTTTAAAAAAAAATAGCAGTATAAAATGGGATCCTGATTTATACAACTTGGGATCCTGTTATTTATAAATCGGGATCTCGTTCTGTGTCCATTGGTTCGGAGTCCGACGGGAAATGGGATCTTGATTTCTAAAAAGCAGGATCCCGTTTGATCTCAGGCTCGGGACCCCAAACCGTAACGGGATCCCGATTTTTAAAAATCAGGATCTCGTTTATTAAATCGGGATCCCGTTGTTTGATGCCGATTTCAATTTTTTGTCTAAGGCAAAAATCTTCCACATTTCGTGGACTCAACTTTTTGCACTGACCCATGACTTATCTATTAAGAGATAAAGATCCTAAAACCTTACATTAGGCCTATGGGATAGCCATGAACATTGAAAACAACTTGAAATATGGAATTCAAAGGATTCATTTGAGTAAAAGTGTTTAGTGCCATAGAACACCATATGTTGATGAAAGGTGTAAACCATAACTCAAAAATGAATGTAAGAAAATTTACACCCCTATTGTTTCAACTTGCACAGCATTTTGTAATACCAACCTCATAAACCCCCAAACACATCATCAAGAAACCATCACGTTTTCAACTTACAATGATAATAACTTGGATGCTTTATATGAGTTGAGTACTGAGTTGTCATATAAAGAGGAAGTGAACATATTAAAGGAAAAAAATATATTTGAAGAAAATGAAAGGTGTGGTCTAAATACTATTGAAAAATCCATTACTTATGCTCCTATGGATGAGATAAGATTGAGCATTCAATCTGATAATTCTGAACACAATTGCAAAATTGATGAGTCTTCTTGCTATAGTAATAATGATGGCATAGGGTATGGAAAATTTCTATTGATTGAATTTTATCATGAAGTGTAGATGGAGTCATTTCCTAAAAATGAGAAATGTGTTGATAATGATGTAAGTTCATTTGAAAATGAATCTATCTATTCTTCTAGTGATTACAATGACTTTGGATGTAGTAATGACTTGGAGGAATTAGACCTCCATGTTGAAAAATTTGAGGCTCTTATGTCAAAAATGAATGTAAGGGAAAACCCCTTATTTGAGGAGCCTCCATCTTCATCAGTTGATAGAAATGTTGATCCTTATTGGTGTAGAGAAAATCCACTCTTTATTGAGGATTCTGATGATGCATCTCAAATAGAGTTAGAGTGTGGCCTTGAGGAAATAGAGCAATAGGTACCTTGATGAGTTTCTTAAAGACATCAACTATGAATATTTACATTTGATATAGATGTTGTAGACAAGGTTGAGTACCATGAGGCTAGCTGCTTAGAAGAGTATGAACACTTTCAATTCCCAGTTTAGCTAGGGGGCATTTTGATGAAGCATGCCAATGAGATGAATAAAAAGAAATCTTATTTTCAATATGAACATGTTTCATATGATGAACATAACATATATGTGTCATGTGATGATGAAAATTGATAATTTACGCCTAACTCCACAACAACAAATGACAAGGATTACACTGGCAATGTTATCATCAAAAGGTTTGTGAGAGATGTTAATAATAGTAATTGTGATCAGTTAAACTCTCATTTGTTCTAGCATGATTGAAATTGCTCTTAATACAAAGGTACAACAAGGCCAAATATGGATGGAAAGATATCAATTCTTTTAGGAGGCTAGTTTTCAATAGAAGCAGAAACCTAACTAGGGTTTTTGTGCCCTAGTGCCACCAATCAGGAGATAAAGCTTGATTAAGTTGAAAGGTGCATACTAAAATCTACATCTTTGGGGAATCTTCACATTTTGGATGGAGATTAGGCCCCATTTTCAGTTCATTTTGACCTCCATAAATCTTGTACATATGTTGTTTCTTAGGTTTTGTTCTCGTTTCTAGTCTGCTTCACCTAAAAACTTTGGAATCTCACCATGCTTCCAAGAGGCATATGTCCCTAGTCGGAGCTATTGATGAAACCCTCAAATTTTTTTATTCCATCTTAAACATGTGTTGTATTTGGATGTAATGTGTTATCTTTAAATTTTAAGGGTTGCTATCTACAAATGCTTACATATTGACTCCCTATTACCTATTGCAATTTATTTTAATGCATCTTTGGTCATTCATTGTCACCTAGTAATTGGTCCTACAAGCCTAAGTCCAGAAATTTCTATTTTATAAAATTGAATAAGGATATTTTGGCCCTTACATAATTTGCATATTGTGACTTAGAAATTTTGAGTCAATTATTATCCTACGGAGTCTGCTTCATTAAGAATGAATAATGAAAATGTGCTTAAAAGTTTCACTTAAATCCTAATGGCCCTCCTAGTTGTATCGCTTGTTGTTGCTTCATTCATAGGTTCACACCTTCAAATAGTGATGAGCAATGGAAGGATTTTTTCCTTTAATTTCGCTCATTGTTAATAGCTTTCGAGCTTTCAAATCTGTAATAGTGATGAATGATGCTTCTAGATTTATGTTCTTATCACAAATCACAAATGGCCATACAAAGATAAATATGGAACAATGATGAGTGATGTGATGTGATTTCTTGTATATCACTTGATTGTGGATATGTTTTGAATGTAAAGTCTCACATATATGATATGTGATGGACCTTATAAATTTTGTAATTCTTCTCATGGCTAATTGCTTGTAGACTATATGAGGAGAATTAGCGATGAACAAAGGCCTTATATTAAACCACTCATCGTTCATTGTGGATTTATTTCAAAACTTGAGTTTTGAATTAGCCTTAAACAATGAGTGTCCTATAAAAGGTTTTTCTTTTGCTAAATTTGACATGATCCTATGAACAATGTCTTTTGTGCCATTTTTTTATGCAGGTTTTACATGTCCAAATCTGGTGCTATCACATCTCCCATCGTAGATAGAAGCCTTGATGCAAGGTTTGAATTAGCGATGCACAACAAAGGGTTGAATTTGACCAAAGGTCAAGTTGCAAAACCAGGGGCTAAAGATCATCACAAGGGTATCTACATCATTGATAGAGTGGGGCAATGATAAAGTAAATAAGTGACAAGTGATGGTTAGTACATGGAATGGGCAACATGGCAAAATCTTGAAGATTTAGCATAAAGAAAAAAGGAAAGCAACAAAAGGACTGAGGAACTTGTTGGGACTGTAATTTTTTGCATGATTTCACAAATTTTCATCCCCCTAGCTCTGTTGTGAGTCCTTATCGTAAGCACACCTACCCTTCCATCATGACATTTGGCTTACATTTTGCATATTTTTACCACATGTTTCCATTGGGTCATACATTTATTTTCTTTCAGGTTCCTATCAGCATATGTCCATTGGTTTCTTCCCAATCCATTTTGTGTGTTTCAGCTTACATGAGTATGTATTTCCTATCGGAAAGACTCATTTGATGTCAGGTATGTGCAGGATCATCATGGAAAAAATAGGCCCTTAAGTGGCAAAAAATTCAAAAAAATCAATGTTAGGAAACTTGACATAAAAATTTGAATAAGTTGTCTATATTATTTCAAAAATATGTAAGAATAGAATCTGTAGAAAATTGAATGTAGTTTCTAAACTACTAGGTTTATTTAAAAATAAATAAAATCTATTTTGGTGAAAATTTAAATTTCAATGCAGGAGTACTTAAATTTTTTGGGAAAAAATAAGAAGTAGGTCTATGTCTGACCACCCTAACCATAATAAAATGATAATATTTTTTTATAATATTTTATATATAAGTAGATGACTCATGTCCGGATGTGATGCATATTTTTTTGTAATTTTTTTCCAAGTAAATAGTTAATTATGAATTTTTTATTACAACTTTTAAAAACTATAAAAAATTGTATGTCTGACCACCTTAACTTGGTTAAAACTTCATGAAATTTATTTTTTCTTTATCTAATCCTATAGTATGTGAAGCATAGAATGTGACGCATGTTTTGGATTCAAAAAATGTGATATCGTTTGAAAGTTATAGATATTTTTCAATCAACCTATCAATCAAGACTTTAGTCATAATTCTAATAGAAAATAAATAATAATTATTTATTAAATTAAAATTAAAGCATAATTTATATTGGTCAAATTATGAGAAGCTCCTCTAAAAACCCTTTTCATTTCATTAATTTTGGGTAAAAAAAGTCGTCAGCCACATACCCTACAAATACCCATAATATTGCCACTTTTTGGCCCATCATTATCCTGCACATACCCTATCATAACGAATAGATTTTATCTATAGGTATTTTTCGGCATGAGCTTGGGTCATCGATCTAATGTCACAGCGAGATGGTTTGTGTCTTGTCGACCTGTAAATGATGGTTCCTATCGGTGTGAGTCTTTACATCGGCATATGTTATGGCAAGGTCTTTCTTGTCTTACCAATCGACTCACTATGTTTCTTTTTGGCCAAACCATGGTGTGTTGGGGGAATGTCTTACCGAATTCTACTTTTCTTACTGACTAGGTGAACAAGGAGATGCTTCGGTCAGAAAAAATGATATCAATATATGGTCATGGCGAAAGGGTTGGGTCTTGCCAACAGAGTTCAATATGTGGCTTTCAGGAAGAGTTCTAATTTCTCTTGGCGAACAAGTCTGCTCAAGGTCTTTCAGTGTGACATAAAGATTCTACAAGATTTCTTGCCGATGTTAGAATGTTATGGTGAAGTGGATGAAATGAAGATTGCACATTTCAGCAGGAGTACATATATGTCACAGCGACATACAGGAGGAAAAGGGGAGCCTTTCGGGGAAACATAATGATGTCTATATAAGGTCCTCTTGAGAGCAATATGTCACAGCGACATGCTTAATCATTGGATCTTTGTCAGTATGAAAATAGTGTTGTCTTGGTGAAAAAAATCATCACAAGGGATTTCGGTATGACTTAGTATACTCTGCGAGAGGTCTTGCCGATATCAAAATCTCACAATAATAGTAAATAAAAAAAAAAGGTTCATTTCGATAAGACATTCTCTTATGTCTCGGTGACTGAAATAAACATAACACATCAGTGCTCGAAGTAACATAGGGTTTTCAATATGATGTCTCACCAATATCACAGGGCTATACCAAAACATAAGGAAGACAAATGGATACTTCTTGACTTTGGTGTAGCAAATAGTTTGTTATGGTGAAGGTGAATAGCACGAGGAATGGAGGAACACGAGATGATTAACGATTGACGATACAATTGCCTTAAACATACCTTTTGTGTTGTCCTGGCAACTAGTTCACTGGCAAATAGAAAAAAAAATTCAAACACTGAGGTTGAATTTATTGGAGCTTGATTTCTACGGGGAATGACATGAATTTAAAGTGATATGATTCCTAATGCTGGTGTATAAATATACACCCCCAATTGTAATTGAGGGGAGGAGATTTTAGATTAGAAGCAGTAGGTAGTCAAATGGCTACAGTAGAATAATTTTCTCTCATCAGAGACTATGTGCATGTTTTCAAATGGCAATTCCAATGAAATTCAGCTGGTATGGCAGGTTATTTCTGATGTCAATTATATGTTGAACTTATTGAAAAGTATTGTTGAAGCTGTCTCCAATTTGATTCTTTTTGGTTCTTTAAATTGACATAACAAGTTTATTTTCAGTTTGTCAATGCACATTTGATGCATTTGTGTGATTAATTAATTGGTTCTCTCTATTAGAGATTAAATCATTTTCATTGATCACAGTAATCAAGGAGATTCATTTGGATTCTTAAAGTAGAGCTTAGTAATCATATTCCTGCATTGTTTATATAAGTTATGAACAGATCATATGCCATCAATATGACTTTTTGCCAGAATAAGTTGCCCACTTCTTTTTCATTTGACTCCATATACCCAATAAGGCACTTGTCTCTACAATTTCATCATTTGAATTCATTCATTTTTTTTATATCTGTTAATTAAGCATTTTAGGATTTAGATCATAAGATTGCTATCAAGTTTGATTTCATTTTGTTCACTTCCACTTGCCATTGCGGACAAATCATTTAAGAAGGATAGTCATAAGTTAAGTCTGCATTATTCAGAGAGGTACACCCACCCAGGTTTGGAGCACCTACAGAGTAGAAGGTTGAGCTCTCTTGACCTTGTCTATTACCCTAAAGCATATCAAGAGATTGGCAGCCTCTTGAGACATGCTGCCTGCATTTTTGAGAGCTAACAAATTGGTGACTCCGCTAGGGACTATATCAAAAAATTCGGTTGAAGACCATTATATAGAGTCATTGAAGAAAAGGTTATAATCTCAGAAAGAGTGGTTCCATTGGGAAAAGATTAGAAATAATGATTTTCCTACTTTTGGAAAAGTAGGTGGCGACTCTAAAAGAGTATTTTGTATCTATTCAAACATGAATGAAAGAAGATCTCAGTTCTGGGGAGGTCATGTTGGAGCTCCTCATGGTCAGTAGTATATGCCATATCATCATGCACAACACTATTGTTGATGTACTAGCATCCCTACCCACCTAGTGCCCCCCCTCATTAGTATACAGTAATGATCAAACAGTTTGATTTGGAAAGGATTCTATTATCCCCTTATCCAATGAATGGCAGTTGGAGAGGTATTGTTCCAAAGTTTACAGGGTGTGATGCAATCACTGCTAAAGATCATTTAAGAAGTTTCGATGCTTTTATCCAAGATTTGGATAAGCCTTATGAAGACTTATGCATGAGGCTATTTATGATATCACTTGTTGAAGATGCTAGGGATTGGTTCAACAGCCTACCAGCTATCTCAATTGATTCTCTTCAAGGATTTCAAGATCAATTCCTCAAGCAATTTGGGAATCTAAGTGTACCAGATGATGCTCTTCATGAATTATTACATATTTAGAAAGATCAAAGTGATACAATTTATGATTTCAATCGGAGACTCAATAAGTTGCAGAATAAGATACCTCTTGGATCAAAGTTACCAGATTCTGTAGCACTGAGTATTTATTTGAATGCTTTTGATCCAAAGATAGGGTATGAGCTTAGAAATAAATTCCCAAGAGATTTGGCTGAAGCACAAAAGATGGCACAAACAATTAAAAACAATAGGAAGGCTGCTGGGATAATCAGTAAAAGAGACATTCCTAGGGTTTCTCAGCAAAGCAATAATTATCAGTACATACAAGAGAATACATACATAAATGAGAGTAGGAACGAAAGGTTGAGGTTGCATGACATGCCTTATAAAATAGACTGGAAGGACAACCAATGTATAATGGCTAGGCCTGAAAATAAGGAGGCTCATGATCCATTGACAAAGGGAACCTATATGGTAAGTAACAATTACTTCTATGATTTTTGTGATATGCCACATTCCCCAGATTATTGTGTTGTAGCCCAAAGGATGCAAGAAGAGGGAATTCAGATAGAAAACAATGAAGAAGATCACACAGTATATCTGGCTTCAGATATTTTTCACCAGGTTGAGGAAGATGAAGGTGCAGGGCATCTCTCTTGCACAACAGATTGTCATAGAGAGCCATGTTTGTTGTGAATATTTTGATGTTAATGATGAACCTGAGGATTTTGATCTGCAGTCAAGGGATTCTTTTACTTCTAATGAGGATCTAGATGAAGAGGCAATGGGAGATGTTGATTCATCAGATAGTAAGTACACAATAGCTCTGGTTGCAGTTGAAAGTTATGAAGCTACATCTGATGAAGAAGAGGTTTGTACATGTGAAAGTGATTTCCAATTTTTTTCAAACTCGTTGTATGATGAAGAGTTAAATGAAGATTAGATGATTTTTTTCCAAGGTGTATCAATGAGTAAGTTTCAGATATTTTCAAATCCATTCTATGAAAAGGAGGAAATAATTTCAGACAAGCAGAATGATGGAAAAAATAACTGCACTGATGATGTTTCTAATTTCCCATTCTCTGATGGTATTAGATTTCTTTTTGATGATGACAAAAGTGAAGAGCATAACTGTAGTGATGGAAATTTTGAGACTTGTTTACTCCTAAATTCCAGGGGTGTGCACATGAAGATACACTTGAAGTTTTGTCTCCAGCTTACTTTTGTTTTGACACTGAAGAATCTTTGTGTAAAAATTCTTATGACTCCCTGTGTATTTCTTGGAGTGATGGTGATACTTTTGGTATTGATCAAAAGTTTGTTTCTATTCAAGATGAGGTATGTGATCTTGAAATTTATAATCCATGTGAAGAAGAAATTTGTTTGCATGCCAAGGATGATAGTGTTCTAGATTTGATTGGTTCAAATATGCTTAATATTGAAGATTTGAGTCATGATCCAGTATTGTCTCTGAATAGAGATACGGAAGAGGTGCAGAAGGTTTCTGACTTGTTTTCCTCAGACAACAGTGATATGACAGAGTTTTTTGTTTTTCAAGAGAAGCACTTTGATTGTGAAATTTTTATATAGCTGGGAGAGTGTTTCATAATACATAACGGTGAGAAAGATAATAAGGAATGGTTTATTTCATATGGATGCATTTTGAATGTTGAAAATAACAGGGGATTTGTCCCAAGATATTGAAGAATTTGAACTACAAGATGATGTAAGGATTTTGGGCCAAACCGAGCATGATGATACTCTAAGAATTTGCAATAATAGTGATAGGAAAGATTGCATGAGTATCTTTAAGAATAATTTGATGAACTCAACACAAAACCAGGTGTTTGACATGGGAAAGCTTGGTTTGAGTTTTAGATTGTAATTGCTCGAGACAGGTGAAGTTGACACATAGAGGATTTAGGGTTGCCAGTGCATGGATAACTCTTACTCATCCTCTTTAAAATTCTTTTCCATGCACAATATTTTAGGTTTCTGGTTCACCTCTATTTTGCATTCATTTTGCATCCATTTCACTTCCATCTTGCATTCTCTGCATTCATTTCCATTGCCATTCATTCCATTTCTGCTCACTGGTTCTTCATTCTATGTCTGGTCTACTCACCCAAGATTCTAGATCCTTGCAATGATCTAACTATCATTCATCCCCAAATGGAGCCACTATTGGGACTGTAAATTTCTGCCTAATTTCACAAATTTTCATCCCCCTAAGTCCCTTGTGAGTCCTTATTGTAGGCACATCTGCCCTTCCATCATGACATTCAGCTTACCTTTTGCATATTTTTACCCCATTTTTCCATTGAGTCATGCATTTCTTTTCTTTCAGGTTCCTATCAGCATATGTCCATTAGTTTCTTCCTAATCCATTTTTCCTATTTCAGCTTGCATGAGTCTGTATTGCCTATCGGCAAGACTCATTTGATGTCATAATGAATAGCTTTTATCTGCAGGTAGTTTTCAACATGAGCTTGGGTCATCGATCTAATGTCATGGCGAGATGGTTTGTGTCTTGCCGACTAGTAAATGATGGTGCCTATCGGTGTGAGTCTTTGCATCAACATATGTTATGGCGAGGTCTTTCTTGTCTTACCGATCAGATTGTTGTGTTTCTTTTCGGCCAAACCGTGGTGTGTCCGAGGAATGTCTTACCGAGTTCTAATTGTCTTACTGACTAGGCGAATAAGGAGATGTTTTGGTTAGACAAAATGATATCGATATATGGTCACGGTGAAAGGGTCAAGTCTTGCCAACAAAGTTCAATATGTGACTTTCGGCGAGAGTTCTAATCTCTCTTGGTGAACAGGTCTGCTCAAGGTCTTTCGGTGTGACATAAAGATTCTAAAAGAGGTCTTGCCAAAGTTAGAATGTTATGGTGAAGTGGATGAAATGAAGATTGCACATTTTAGCAGGAATACATATATGTCACAATGACATACAAGAGGAAAAGGGGAGCCTTTCGGGGAAACATAATGATTTCTATATAAGGTCCCCCCGAGAACGGTATGTCACGGTGACATGCTTAATCACTGGATCTTTGTTAGTATGAAAATAGTGTTTTCTTGGCATACATAAATCATCACAAGGGATTTTGGTATGGCTTAGTATACTCTGTGAGAGGTCTCACCGATATCAGAATCTCACAATGATAGTAAATCAAAACAAAAGGTTTGTTTCAATAAGACATTATATTATGTCTCGGTTACTGAAATAAATATAACACATCGGTGCTCAGAGTAACATAAGGTTTTCAATATGATGTCTCACCGATATCACAGGGCTATACCGAAACATAAGGAAGACAAATGGATAGTTATTGACTTAAGCATAGCAAACAGTCTGTTACGGCGAAGGTGAATAGCACGAGGAATAGAGGAATGCAGGATGATTAACGATTGACAATACAGTTGCCTTCGGCATACCTTCTGTGTTTTCCTAGTGACTGGTTCACTAGTGAATAGAAACAAAATTTCAAACACTGAGGCTGACTTGATTGGAGCTTGATTTCTACAGGGGCTGACATGAATTTGAAGTGATATGATTCCTAATGCTGGTGTATAAATATACACTGCCAATTGTAATTGAGGGGAGGAGATTTTAGATTTAGGTAGTCAAATGGCTACAGTATAATAATTTTCTGTCATCAGAGACTATGTGCATGTTTTCAAATGGTGATTCCAATGAAATTCAGCTGGTGCGGTAAGTTATTTCTGGTGTCAACTGTATGTTGAACTTATTGAAAAGTATTGCTGAAGCTGTCTCCGATTTGATTCTTTATGGTTGTTTAAATTGACATAACAATTTTATGTTCAGTTTGTCAATGAACATTTGATGCATTTGTGTGATTAATTAATTGGTTCTCTCCAGTAGAGATTAAATCCTTTTTGTTGATCATAGTAATCAGGGAGATTCATCTAGATTCTTAAAGTAGAGCTTAGTAATCATATTCCTGCATTGTTTATACAAGTTATGAACAGATCATATGCCATCAATTTGACTTTCTGCCAGAATAAGTTGCCCACTTCTTTTTCATTTGACTCCACATACCCAATAAGGCACCGGTCTTTGCAATTTCATCATTTGAATTCATTCATTTTTCTTATATCTATTAATTAAGAATTTTAGGATTTAGATCAGAAGATGGCTATCAAGTTTGATTTCATTTTGTTCACTTCCACTTGCCATTGCGGAAAAAGCATTTCAGAAGGATAGTCATAAGTTAAGTCTACATTATTCAAAGTGGTACACTCGCCCAAGTTTGCAGCACCTACAGAGTAGAAGGTTGAGCTCTCTTGACCTTGTTTGTTACCCTAAAGTGTATCAAGAGATTGGTAGCCTCTTGAGGCATTTCGCCTGTGTTTTTGAGAACTAACAGAACTATTGATAAAGTTTTAAACTAGGATAATCCAATGGAATGAAGATCACCACATAAATAATTTTATCAAAATTTGGGGAGGATCAACAATGAAGCAATGAAGTGTATAGAGAAAGTTTCCCTCTAAGAAAAATTGGTCTTATGTACCTCGTCAATATTAGTGAAAGAACGGATTAGGTTGGAGATACATGTTGATTGAAAGATCACAACACTTGAGATAGCATCACTGTTTTCTATGATAAATTTTCTAAGAACATAAAAAAAAGGCTCAAATCACCATGGATGAAGTTTTAATTTTTTTAACATCAACGGCCTAAGTTCAATAATGAGCTGTTAAGTTATCAACTCACTCGCATGAGGATTTTTCAAGTCATTAATTTTGCATGCTTCAAATTGCCTATTTAATATAGATTGCTTGTTGATTTTGTTTTTCATAATTCATTTTGCGATGAATGAGGGTCGCAGGATAATAAAGAAGTGTGTAGGAATTGAATTCTCCTAAGAATTTTGTAGACATTCTAGGAAAGTAGGTGTGCCATGATGATTAGGGAGTTTGAGAAGCTGAGTTTATTTGAGTTTGAGGAAGATCTTGAGAATGAAATTTGAATACATGGAGCTCCTGATATGCCAAAATGAAGAATAGGGTTCGAGAAATTCAAGGAGTATAGTACCAAGGAAAATTACCATCCACAAGATCAAATAGTTTTAGAAGAATTTAGTCAAACACAGAGAGAAGAGGATGGTGAAATATGTAAAGAATGCAAGGAGAGAGAGTGAGCACTGTAAGGCCTATCCAAAGGAGTGTAAATATCCATGTGAGGTTTCTAATAACCCTTTAGATAGTGAGGGTGACACATATCTAGAGGGTGCTTATTATCCCCTCTCTTTGGTACTATTGGTGAATTCTAACAAGGAGTTGGTGACAATTTCTCTAGTCCCACCATGAGCAAAACATGGGTGAGTATCCTCTAAGGTCGATGACTCAGATTGATGATTTCACCCTATTTTTGTTTTTGATGAAACCATACCCTTTTTGTTAGGATTTTCCTATTCAACACTCATGTGATTTCTTGTTTCATGTGCTGAGGTGGAATTTTTTTGGGCTGGTATGTAGGAGAAGTGCTAGACTAGTTAACCTTGGTGGTGTGTATGTTGTTTCCAAAAAAATATACAAGTTTGTGTTGGAGCTTCTATTAGAAAATATTCTTTGGTAAACAAGGATGAGGATTCAACATGATTACAAAAAACTCTACATTTCAAGGAGTTGGTGTGTCTTCATCTAGGGAATATGGAATGTGTTCTTTTACTCTTCCATTTTCCTCAAAAAATTGCATGTATCAGACTAAGAATATCTTGAATTTTGGTGCAAATGAAATGAAATGTAAATGTAATTAAGCCTGATGCTCGTTGCTCCTTTATTCTATAAAATGGATTTCAAGGATTATTACAGGGGTCAAATTTTGAAGTCAAAATAGAGTTATAGGTAAAAAATAAGTTCAGGAAAAGGCACTTAGAATAGAATAATAGAAATAGACCAGTAGTTTGTCTTGGATGTGAGATCATGTATGTAGTGATCCTAAATATGTTTAATATAAATAACTTATATTAGAGAAAATATTAATCTAGAATCAAATACTCTCCTATGTATGTTTCTTATAAGTTATGAATGATAAATACTAATGGTGTTATCATTTGTCTTTACTCTTTTTTCAGCTTTAATTCAAGGAATTAATTAAAATTCTTGAATAGGGTTATAAAATTTGTAAGGAATGGCTTAGGATTTGCAAGAAGTAAATGTTTCTTGCACAATGAGTTTTCGTAAATGAAAATGAATATGAAGATAGTCTATTTCTTCCTTTTAAGTGAGTAATTTATAAATTACCGATCCTCATATACTTGAATCTGTTGTTCCAATTGATGAGACACTCGTCATTTTGTTAGAAAATATTGTTTAGAATGAATAGATAGTGTTATTGGCCCTAGACTTAAGATAAGACAATATTAAATTAAAAAATCTTTCCAAGGATAGTATAAGTGGGATTATCCACAATTCCTAGCAAATAACTAGTAACTCACTTGAAAATCTACCAAATCTTCAGTGAAATGAACTTTGTTTACAGTAGGTAGGAATAATTTTTTGTATAAATGTGTTACTAGTTGAATACAATATCTTAAAATCTAATTTGGATCACCCTCCTTGGTTTCATAGAGCCTTAAGTGAAGGAGTATGAACCTTAAAGTCCTATGCTCATCATGTTGGCCACTAACCTAGCAGTTTTTCATCATAGGAGTTGGCTACTTATTAGAGGATTGAATAGTTATGCTAGAAAAATAACCAACATAAAAATCCATAAAAGTTAAAAAATTCCTAATGGAAGCTTGGAGACCAATTTCACCTCATTTTCTGCAGATTCAGATCCAGACACTTGTTAAGAAAGGAAGTGTAGACTGAAAACTATAGAGTCCTATCCCAAAATTATAGAAATTACTAGGTGGACTAAGTCACCATTTGTGGTGAATTAGTCCCACTGCTTGGCTTGAAAATTGATTTTTCCATTTATGAGTACCCATTTGGTAGATTCCTATTCTGACAAGTTTTCCCTGAAACTAGAGTAAGTTTCCTAGCTTGGCATAAGTGTCCTAGTCAAATATATAGGATTCTAGAGCCTCTCTACATCAAACTTTAGATTCTAGGTCCACCTCTCCAATTTTTAATTTTTTTTTATCATTTACTTGCATTCTTTGGTGTTTCTGCATATCACAGTCTATTTTCCAACACTTTTCATTTCTTAGGTTTCACATTAATAAACCATTTCTTTTTTAGTTTATTGCACTATGGAATCACATTTAGATATATTTCATCCCTTTTACATTAATCTTGAGTGTAGAATTTAGCATTTTGGGCCCATTTCTCTCCTTTTAGGTGAAAAACCTACAAGTGCTAGAGAACCTTTAGGTTACCAAAATCATTGTCCACATTTTGATGAATCTAACTTTTGAATATTTTATTTCTAATTTCAAGTGAATTTGCATCCTAGGTTTAACTTGCATTAGTATTGCATTAATATTTCATTGTTTAAATTGCATCCTAGGGGTTTTAAAAAATTGCATTAGTGAAAATCTCATATAGCTTGAATTTTTGCATCATATTTCATTGAAAACAACCAAAATTCTACATTTTTGTACTATAGTTGCATTTTTGCATTTGAAAGACATAAAATTGCACTCAAAATTTATGAAACATCACAAAAAATCGTTGCTAGGACTAATTCCACACTGGACGACTTAGTCATTCTACACATTTTGGATAGTTACTTTTGGTATTTTGTAGGAATTTTCTATGTTTCTATTTTTTTCTATTATCTTTTATCATAATTTCTATATTTTCTATTTATTCTATTTAGTTTTCTTTCATCATAGCTTTTTTGTTTAACAAGTTTTGGATGTCATTAAAATCTTTAGTGCACATGTCAAATTGTGCCTTTGGAACTGATCCAAATGAACTTGAGCTTTCTCATGCTCCTTCAAATCCTCATGAATTTTATCCTCGTGTTGTTGACATCATTGGAGAAGATAATGATAGCATGAATAAGTTCTTAAATGAGTGTATTGATAAACTTGAATCCAATGCATCCTTTTATCCATTCACATGTGAAACAACAAGACCTTCCTATATTGTCATCTCCTAATACATTTGGATACTTACATCCTGAAACAAATGAAGGACCTAAGTTCCCTCCAATAGGTGGACCTAGTTCCTCTAAGTACGCAACTCCTCAACCATTCTATGGTAACAAAGTTTCCAACACACCAATTAGCCTTGACGAAACTTATGGAAAAGGTTTTACCATCTTAAGGAAACAAGGATGTGACACTACAATTGAACATAACATTCATCAAATTTTAGAACAAAGAAAAATATATAAAAACACAATAGGGTTAGGCTATCAAGATCCTCCCCATGATAGCAAGCCTCCTATAGAAAATTGGAGACTTCATGATGATGGCATGGTGATCTTTGGTTCCCCTCCCGATCTAAATGTCCTTCCTCATGAACAACCCTTACATGATACCAATTACAAGCATGATAGGATCCCCATGGTCCTCTTCCTCCTTCAATCCATTAAAAGATGCAAATGACCTTACAAGTTGAAAAAACTAAAATTTCCTCTCCATCCACCACCTAAATGGGAAAGAAAATTGCAAATCCTTCTAAAAAAAGAACACATTTTATTACTGTAGATATAAAAAATTAGCATCATTCACATTTATCCACTCATTTCAGATTCATTCATTAGGTAAATAAATTTCATTTAGTTCAATCTCTAAGGATCATCCATTTAAATTGAATAAATTAACTTTATTTAATTTAAGCCTATCTTTACCTCATCTGATTCGATAAATCATTTTTTAATCAAATCCTAACATTTCTATCTTTTGATTAAATTCAATCTCCTAAGGTCATTTATTTAAATTAAATAAATTAACTTTATTTAATTTAAGCCTTTCATCATCCTTTTAATTAAATAAATCAAACCTTTATTTAATTAAATCTGAAATCACCTTTCATCTCCCTCTGATTTAATTTATTTCTCTAAATCTAAGTCAAATGGGTCAAAATCACCTAACATCATCTTAATTAATTAAATCCATGATTAATGCTAATCCTAATCCTCTTTTATCTATATTTTCCCAGTTGCACAAATAAATCAATTTATTGATTTATTAATTCTCCATTTTCTCTCAACATGGCATAAAAGGAGAATGTTCTTCCAAATTTGAATCTCCCCCCAAGTTGACATGTACATCCAATAAGGCATTTATGAGCTCTTACATGTCTTTTGCAAAGGTCAAACTTAGCATTTAACTCTCAAATTCAAATTTCAAATCTCCCCCTCTTTGGCACAATGACCAAAATGTGCTTTTTCCTCAACCTATCAGAAGTTGACAAGTGGCTTCTTCCTATTGGTGGATCTTGAGTCCCACATCCTCCATGTTTGGAATTATTTTATCCTTCTTGGCTATAAATAGAGATCATCTCCATTGATTTAATCCTCCACAATCGTAGGCAACTTGATACACATTCATCTTGCACTTGGTTATCCTCTTACATCTTTTTATCAATCAGGAGCTTATCAAGGGGATGGGAAAGGGCTACTTTGCACATAAAAGTAGCACCAATCCCCCTATAGAATGTTGGCTTGCTCATTAGAATAATTTTGCATTATGTTTTGCTTGATTTTCACATCTTTTCCACTATTCTTGTGTTCAAATGAATTTTATAGGGAACCTTGGGTTTGTTTATTTCAAATTGACTAACAATTACTTGTGGTCATTGTTTGATGAAATGAAGATTTTTTGGTTCACATAATGGTTCACATAATAGTGGGGCAAGTTGTTGTATTAGTGTATTTATTTCTACTACTTTTCCTTCTACCTATTTTTTTCTAATATGGAGACTTCTTTCTTGAGCTGCGTTATTAAAGATTTAGTAATTTATAGATTTATTCTAAGCCTCTCATTTCCGTAGAATAGGATGAACTCCCACCACGTGTCCATTCACCACTTGACCTTCCTATGTGTTTCATATGCATTTTAACATGATCATATCAATACTTTCTTTTAGAGGAGGTGTGGAAATTTGGCTGAGAGATTAAGGAAATCCTTCTACATTTTCATTTATTCCATTTGTCAAACCACCAAACTTAGAAATGCCATGTTTCTATCACTTTGCACTATAGTTTCTTTTTTTTTTGTAATACCACCAACAATACATCCTCTATATTTTTTATTGGCCTGCTACCAAGTTTCATTGATGAAACTTTTTGACTGCATGGACGAAGCCGAACAGCTGAAATGGCTCGAGGATTTTCCTCAATTTCCTTGGCATTTATTTTTTTCTTGTTAGTAGCTAATACACCCCCATCATGTTCATCATCCCCAAATATGGAAACCTATCTCTCTTTGGAGTGGCAAAGAGACAATTGGGAGGTTTACAAATTATGTGTAATCTATAAGGTTGATTTTAGTTTCCCCAAAGTAGCCATAATAAGAGGACCCCTTTCAAACCACGTATGTATACCTTATTGCAACCCCAATCCCTCAATCATGGTTCATAACTTTAGCATGGATCCAAAAACTTCGTCATTTCTGGTAGGGAGATAGAAAGAAAAAGAAAAAATGAGCTAATGTCAAGCTTTGTGCACGTGATTGTATTTGTTTTTCTCTACTATGCTATTGATACATATTGTTGTACATTGTTCTAAAGTCCTTTTAATTCCTGCAAGACTTCATTCACTATGCATCCATGTAGGCAATACTAGCAGTGTCTTTGAAATTCACTAGCAAGGGTTGTGGGATTCAGTGTTACACCTATGCATATGTTTGAAAGTTTCTCCAAGGCTAGGCGTCAGCATTACACCTGCCAAATGCATTTGCTTGAAATTTTTTTCTCTTGTGCAGACCCTTTAATCATTGCACCTGTAAAAATCAACTATACACCTACCAGTATGCCATTCAGTAGTATATCTAACAAGGAAATCTGAACAAATTTTAAGTCATCCCAAGAAAATGCCAAAGCAAGGCGGAGACAATGGGGACATAGTCTTTCAGTCACTTTCAATATTTCTAAAACATTTTGTGCATGTTTCATTTAAATTGTTCATAGTACTAGATTTTTTTATATATTTTTATTAAAACAAAGCAGAGTACATGTAGGTAGGCAGTATTTGAGAAGCTAGGAAATAAGGAAAGAAACAAGTGGGATCTCCTACAAAGTTGAATGTTTACCATTTTCTCACTGGTTTTCAACATCTATACATTCAGACAAGGCTGCCATGAAATCTAAGAATGAGCTTTAATAAAAAACACCATCTCTGGAATGAGTAACTCGGTATTCTCAGCCTCTGGTGTAAGTGCGTTGAAATCATTGTCTTCTTCTTCCAACACGAGAATAGTGATATCCTTTCTATAAGCCTTCAGTAACCATGATGCCTCCAAATAAATGCTTCAACCACTAGCACATGGTTGCGCATTGAAAACAAGCCTATATTTCCTAGTTATGATTGTTTATAGGTGATCTCTAGCAAGGGCAACAAATGTCATAATTTCTTTTTTAATACTCAAATCTCAAAGCTAACTTCTAATGATATTTACTTGATTTTTTTTTGTTTTGCATGCATTGAATAGCTGATACAAGTACTTGGATGTTAGATTCGATCATAATTGCAACTTCATTACCCAACTAGAATTAGCATACTATGGTGAAGGCTAATGAATATGAATGAGTAAAGTGGCACTCTTTTGTAGAGTTAAACAAAAAGTGGGTTTTTGTTGTCATTCTTTTCTCAATATTAAAAGTGGTTTTTTAATCTGATGTTATATAGCTCTAACATATTGGTTTTGTTGTTCGCATCAAGAAACAAGGTAGTCTCTTTCAGAGGAGAATCAAATAGCAAGATTTGAGTTGGAAGTGAACTTGAACTTAACAAAAATCTTTTTTAAATGCTTACTACAATAAGTTCAGAGCATTTGTCACTTCTTTTATATTATTTTTTAGCCAACTAGATCATTGATTTTTTTTCTTTTTTGCAGTTGTGCTAAAATTGAACCCTAGAAACTCACTAGCTTTTGGATTTGGTTAAAAATTAAACAAGCGACTTCACACTTGATATTGGTGTTTTAAAACGAATTCATCATTTCTTTGGGATTTAAAATGAACATGACTCTTTTATGCTTTGTAATCTTTTATGCAAAATAATCTCATCTAAAAAGGCATATGCACTTCTCTCGCACTTCACGGAAATCTTGAGAATCAAGTTTTTTTGGTGACATTAAGTTGCATAAAATATTGCCTCCACACTTCATTTTGGGAACTAAAATTGAACAAAGCTTGCGAGTGTGAGTCAAGTATATCACGTATGTTCTCCCTTTGTTCATTGTTGTTTACCTTTAGAGGGGCCTTCCTAAGAAACACATCCAAAAAGAGAACTTGAAGGCAACTCCAACCAATTTTTCATTCGGATAGGTATATAAATGGATAAGACTAAATTGTCAAGTCCTCATGGTATGTAGGCCCCTTAGCTATACATTGTCTTTCAAAATGGGGTGCTACTGTAAAAAGTATAAGCACCCCTAGTAGGATTGATTAAAGCCTTTAGTGGCTTGCTGAACATTCGCAAGGTGCCATGTCCCCGATGTCCCATCCTTAAGAACCTTGTTTATAGCAACCAATCAGTCCATCCAATGAGTTTCTCAAAGTGGTGCATTGGAACTTAGATTCCAAGAAGTTACTTTCCATGTCCGATCTTGGTTAAAATATAGAGGTTAAGACTTCATTCTTAACATACCTTTATATTTTTTCCTTGGTTGCATGTAAAATCATCTCTTCTACTATGAAGAGCATGAGGCAAGCCCACCAAGAAAAATGTACCAATTGAGCTAGGATGTTATATTTCTTGAGAGTCAATTTGAAAACACAGTACTTGGATCCAAAACATTGAAACCAACATCCAACAAATCATCATAATTTCAAACCCTTTGGGAGGAACAAATGCCTTTGAAAATTCCACATGTTATTGCTTGTCCCTAGGGGTTCTTATCCCTAGAAGGCTTATAAACACTGAGACCTACATCTTGATTTGTTCATTCCAAATTCAACAATAGGAAACTATGCTCTTGAAACCTTGATTTTCACATAATGGACCTTGTGGAATGAAAAAAAAACAAGACATAGACATTCAGTTTGAAAACTAAGCAAGAAGTGTGTTTGTGATAAAAAGAACTCATTAAGAAAAGTTAACTCAAATTTAACCCCACACATGTGCTTGGTCTCTTTTGGTCATATGGTTTTCATGCAAACATTGGTTTTTTGGTTTAAACTACTCTTAGAGAAAAGCATGTTCTTCAATATCTTGGTCTAGTAAACAATTCCTTCTTAGGTTCATTTAGGACCAAATCAAACACTTCATCCATCCAAAAAATCTATCAAAACCCATCCCACCAAGCAACTTTAAAACTTTAGAAACATCATTATCTAGACTTGGGTACACCCTTAAACCAAATCAAAATCATTTGTTTAGTTAAGTGTGTGGGAATGCATCCTTTCTCATACATTTAATTGAATTAGCAATCCTTTGAACAAGTTCGTCCTAAGATCACATCCAACATCTTAGGGTTTACAAGTTCATTATCCAATCAAACCAATCAAAATCAAATCCCAAAGTCTAGCATTGATCCAAAGTTCCTAAATGTTCAACATCCATATCATTCACCGCTTTCATCATTCATCTCATCATTGGTCCTAAACACCTTAGAGGTCAACAAGGTAAAAACACAAGACGAACATGGAATATAAACTTGATCCATATATCATGAGTGGTCTAAGCCAACCAAACTATCAAAGCCTTGCAATGATGATTGATTATCAACACCCACATTTATACAATCCATACATGGGATCATTATCTCCTACAAACCTCAATGGTACAACAAATGTGAGTATGACCAATCAAAAGTTTGGAACACCTTTTCCTATGGTATATTTAAATCCAATTCCAAACCTACAAATCTATCAACCAAACACTCAATACATGAGTCTTCCACAAATCAACATTATCCCACCAAATCCCTACATGCGAAATGTGAATGTACCAAGTATAACTTGACCAAACATGAACATTTTGAATCCAAACTTGGCAAGCTTTGGGATGGATATGTTTGCAAATCATATGAATGTTGTTCAAATTCCAACTCCAAGTTAAGGTAACCTCATGAAAAATCAAAGTTACCTAAATCAAGGCAATATGATCCCCAACACCAACAATGTTCAATTTCAACCTATCATGCCAAATTTGAACTTCATCCAAAATCAAAAAATTATCCAAAATTAGTTTGTCCATGATCCCATTCAAACACCACAAGTGCACATTCCAAATTTTCTTGAACAAAATCCAAATCAATGGAGTCAAATTCAAAATCAAGATCAAATTTTGCTAGAGCAACTTGCTTCACATGCCAAACTAATTGAATTATTGAGCCAAGAGATATCTTCACTCCAAAATCAATACACTCTTCCATTGGTTAATCCAGCTCATCAAAGCATTGAGTTGTGTCCACAACCACATCAAGAACAATATCTCCAATGCTAAGAAGTTAGATATCAAGATCAGCCACATAAGCAAATCCAGCCCACACATTTCAAAAATCAATCACCACAAATCTCAATTTAAACTACAAATCTCACAAGGTAACAATTGAAAGTACACACCACTTGAGAGACCAATCAAATCAGTCCTATAACAATTGTTACAAGAAAATCTTATCAAAATCCCTGTTTATGCAAACTATCAAGAACCAAACATAAAACTGCTAGGGTATAATGAGAAGCACCTTTGTGATTATCATAGAATAAAGGGACACAAAACATCAGATTGTGTTCGACTCAAAAAACTCATCCAAGACCTGATTGATCAAAATATAATCACTATTGGGGACAATGATAGCATTAGCAATCTCTCCAACACAACTGTTGAGAACAAGGATCAAGATCAATCCATCACTGAGCACCTTGAAACTGTGTCTACTTCATTTAATGATCAATTCAACATATGTCAAGAGTCACTTTTCAATCATGATCAAAATCCACCAACCAACAGTGATCCAATTCAAGAAATTTCAACATCACTTGACCCTATGGTTGAAAAAATTCACAATCTCTCTACCACAATTGTTGAAAACAATGTTCAAGATCTCTCAATTAATGAGCACATTGAAGATGTTTCTACTCCATCCAATGATCAACTCACCATACATAAAGAGCCACTTTTTTGTGATCTATTTCAAGGACTGTTGGAATTACTTGATCCCATTGACATAATATATGATCCATTAACCAATGATCATATTGATAATGTCTCTACATCTCCTTATGAGTTAGAGGACATATCTCAAGAATTTATCCTAAATCATGATCAACATCTCTCACCAAAGTCTAGCAATGGTCCTTCCCAAGACATATTGACATCCTTCAACCTCATGGTTTTCAATTTATTGCATTAGGACATCAAATTTAGATACATTTAATCCCTTTTACATTAATCTTGAGTATATAAATTAGTATTTTGGGCCCATTTCTCTCCTTTTAGGTGAAAAAATAGAAGTGCTAGAGAACCTTTGGGTTACCAAAATCATTGTCCAAAAAAATGATGATTTGACAAGAAAAATGATGATTTTTGTAAAATCATGTCCTATGATATGAGACTCAACAAAGCAATTGGTACCTCCAAGTGATGGCTAGAGACATTATTGTTTTACAAGAAAGAAACAAAATTATTCAACATTTTCTTCCATTATTTTTTTCTTCATGTAAGGAGGTTTGTCACAAGAAAGCTCTATAGTAGTGATCCCTAGAAACCATATAGAATTATTTTCTTCAAGGGCTTCAAAATTTTATTCAAAAAGGTAGTCTAATATTTGTCAATTTTCCTATGACACCATTATCTACCAAAATGTGACTTGCCTTGAGATCTCTATAAATGAATTCTAACTTATGAAGATAAGTCAAGGCCTTCACTATGCATTTTAAGATTGTTGTAACCATTTCACATATTTGATCAATGGAACCCACATAAATTGTATTACATAACAAAAAATTGTGTTTAAAATTTTTAGAGGTGGTTTTTCCCTCTATAAAAATGTAACATTTCCTCATGTTTGACCCTAAAAAATCCTATTTGGTTTCCTATATAATAAATATATTATTATTATTCCAACTAACTCATTCCAAAACATAGTGCCATTTTGAACAAGTTTAAGATGTGAATTCAAGGACCTATGGGTTATGGGTTCACAATGTAACTTACATTGAAACAAATCTAAATGTTTATTTCAAGAATAATGTAACAAGTATAGTAAATTTGAATGAAATAATAAGAAGTTTTGTTTGCTCAGAGAATGGAGGCACACAAGCGTGGGAACGGGCGGTAAAAAAGGGATTTCAAAATTCCAAGCAATGGAAAGGGAAATGTAGCAAGATCAGAAAAATCATAGTCAAATTAGGAGTTGGAGTTGAGTCAGAAGCAAGGTAAGGATGGCTAGGATGATGTGGACTCTAGAAACAAAATATAGGTGGAACCTGGTGGAAAGGATATTCTAGAGATTAATCCTATTGCGTCCTCCACCAGTAAAAATGAGAAAGCTAAATTGGGGGTGGGGACCACAGGCGGCATTGGAGGCAATCACAAACCCTAGACCTCTTTGTTCGGGGTAAAACCTAATGGAAAATCATCTTTCCCTCTAGTGCAAAATATTTCATCCTTGAAAAGAGGTAAATTTGCCATTTCTATTCCATATTTGCTCATCGATCATAATATCGCTCTAATGGAAAGAACCCTGGTTGGAGAGTTTATGGGCCCTAGACCAAATATCGAAGTGATCAGTGAGTTTGTTAAAAATAAATGGAGAACAAACAGAAAATTCTCAGTTGCAGCTCTTCCAAAGGGTTTTTTTCTCGTTTTAATTTACTTGCAAAGAGGAAATATTGGCTATTAGAAGTGGGGGCCCTTGGGTTATAGGGAAATCTTCCCTGGCTCTAAAGAAGTGGTCCTCTAACTTGGACCTATCAGACTCCATTTTTGAGAATGTCCCAATTTGGGTTAGACTTCTGGGCTTATGCCTAGAGTACTGGAGTGAAAATATCTTTTATGGTATTGTGAATTCCTTTGGTGAGCTCCTTTGTATTGATACAATGACAGTTGCAAGAAAGAGATTGGTTTTTGTGAGAATATGTGTGGGGGTTTCCCAGGAAGTCAATCTTCCTTCTTCGATTGAGATCCAGTCTAAACTTGGATCCTAGTCACAGAATATAGAGTTGAAACCATCCCATTTTCGTGCTTCAAGTGTAGGAAATATGTACATTGGGTTAAAAAATGTCCCTTAAATGCCACATTAGAGAAAGAAAAACTAGTTGGCTCCTTAAAAATGGTTTGGAAAAAAAAGATTCATGAGGAGATTGGAAGGAAAATAAAGAGTCTAATATTCAAAGCACCTCTCCTGAGATTGAAGTGGTCATGGAAACTAATGGTGAGATCCCCAATGATCCCCATTATATGAATCTTGTTAAAACACCATCATCAAAGGAAAATGGATCCAATGAAGACATGTTGACTGGGGAAGGAGATCTGAACCAAACTAAATCTTTGTCCCAAGTGACAATCCCAACTAAGAAAAATGTAGAGACTCTAGGTTTGGAGGATATTCCTAGTGAGGGCTTGTCCTTGGAATTGAATATTCCTTTCCCTTTCCAATCTTCTAGTGATCTTTCCCCTTAGAGTGTTGTGAACCTTACAGATCCCTACTCCCTCGAGGTTGTCAAGGACTCCCTTGGAAACTTGGACCACTCTGCTATTCTTTCCAATAATTTCTCATCTTTTCAAGGGAATGGTAATATGGACACATTACCATAGCAACAACGGATCCCAACTGACAAGGTTTGGGAGTCTAGCAGAGAGATGGATAGCCAAGAAGAGATTGGTAAAGAGGAGAATGTATCAAAGAAGAAGAAAGAAAAAAATAAACAATGGAAGACCCCAAGTGGCATTTGTACCAAATCAAACGTAGAGGCAAACTGTGGAGTAGTAAAGAACTCACGAGGGAAAAAGTCCTTGAAAAAGAAAAGAGAGCAGAATAGTTTACAAGATATAGTAGATGGATCTCAGAAAACCATCCTGAAATGTCTTAACTCCCATGGTATTTAATGAAGATTATTTTTTGGAATATCAGGGGACTTAATAGCCCCCATAAGCAAGACGTTCTTCACAATTTTTTTAGAGATCACAAGCCTAATATTCTTCTAATTTAGGAGACTAAAATGTCAAAGGAGAAAATTGAAAAGATGAAACTTTTCCAGCAATGTAGTAATCATGGTAATAACTCGACTAGCACTTCTGGAGGCATTGCTACTTTCTGGAATAGCCACATAATCAAAGGTGCTCTGATTTTGGAAGGAACGAATCATATAGCCACTAGATTTACACATATAAGAGATAATTTCAACTAAATTCAATTGAATATATATGCTCCTAATGGAAAAGGAATGAGAAAATCCTTTTGGCTAGATTTGGCTACCTTTAGGAGGATTTTTGATAGAGAGGCTTGGATTGTTATGGGTGACTTCAATACACCCTTAATGAATCAAGAAAAATTTGGAGGGTCCAAGATCAATGTGGAGAGTAAAGAGGATATTCAGAATTTCATTAATAATCAGGAGCTGATAGATCTAGATTTACATAGATCTTCCTTTACCTGGTCTAGTCGTAGAAAGGGGATGGATCTCATTCAGGCCAGATTAGATAGATCCTTAATTTCTAATCATTGGTTTTTTGACTATTACTACTCTCTTAAAGCTCTATCTAGGATTTGTTCTTATCATTTCCCTATCCATTTCACTGTGGATCCCATAAAAAAGAAGAAAAAACTCCTTTTAGATTTGAAAAAATGTGGATCTCTCATCTTACTCTTAAAGAGGAAATTAGGAAATGGTGGAATATATGTATTCCTAGAACAACTATGTTTAGAGTAGCTAAAAAACTAAGGGAAGTGAAATGTAATTTGAAAAAATAGAAAAAAGAATCCTTTGGGAACATATTTAGGATTAAGTCTGACCTCCAGATGGATTTGGGAGAAATTCAATATAAAATCCAGAAGGAGGGATATTTGAATGACACCAAAGAAAAAGAGAATGAGCTCCTCACCAAGATGCATGACATAATTGGAAAGGAGGAGGAGTTCTGGAAACAAAGATCTAGAGCTCTTTGGTTATCTACAGGTGATAGAAACACCAGGTACTTTCATCTATCAGCTTCAAAACATAGAGATATCAAAAGAATATCTCAAATTGAAATGAATGGCACTAGGTATGAGGAGGAGGAGGATATTAGAAAGCATGCTAGCTCCTTCTTTAAACATCTTCTGTCGGCGAGTGATGAAATAAACCAAAATGATCAGGATCAGCTACTTGAAGCTATATCAAGAATTATCAACCAAGAAAATAACTCTTTCATGGCCGCTATCCCCACCAATGAGGAAGTCAAGCTGGCTATTTTTCTCTTTTGATGGGAGTAAAGCTTTGGGTCCTGATGGTTTCTCATTATTTTTCTTTCAATGGCTCTAGGAGATTGTTGGAGAAGATGTGGTAAATGTTGTTAAAGAGATTTTTGGATCCAGAAGTCTTCTAAAATATTTAAATTCCACCTTCTTGGTCCTTATCCCCAAGAAACTTGGAGCTAATAACTTTGAGGCCTTTAGGCCCATAAGTCTCTGTAATTATTTATACAAAATCATTTCTAAGGTTTTAACCTCTAGATTTTTAACTTTATTGCCCTCTTTGATTTCACCTCAACAAAATGGATTTGTCCCTGGCAGAAAAATTCTTGACTCTATTGTTATGGTACATGAGAATATTCATTCCTTAGTGGAATCGAAGACTAGAGGATTTTTATTAAAGCTTGATATTTCAAAAACCTATGATAGAGTTGACTAGATTTTCTTAATTAAAATTTTAAAATCTTTTGGTTTTTGTAACAGGGTTCTCCAAATGGTGGAACAACTTGTGTCCATGGCTTCCATATCAATTATAGTAAATGGATCCTCTACCTCTTTTTTCCAAAGTACCAAAGGTCTAAGATAGGATGATCCTATTTCTCCTATTTTATTCACTATTATGGTTCAAAGTTTAGGCAGGAATTTGAAAAAATTGGTTGACTATAGATCTCTTCTTGGTCTCAAACCTTCCTCTAGGAATCTGGTTTGTTCCCATCAACAATTCGTTGATGATACTATGCTTATAGGTAAAGCTTTGGTTTCTAAAGGTAAAACTATAAAAAAGTTGCTTGATAAATATGGGAGAGCTTCAGGACAGCTGATCAACAACAAAAAAAGTTCTCTGTTCTTCATCAACACATAGGATCATAGATGGGCCAAAATTACCAGAATTCTAGGTTGCAGGGTGGATTCCCTTCCTGCCACCTTTCTTGGTTTACCATTAAGCCTTAAACCTCCTGATTCTTTTTGGCTCTCGTTGGTTGAAAGATTCAACAATAAGTTTGTTGGTTGGAAAGGAGCCCTATTAAGTCAAGCGGGAAAACTTTAGCTTCTCAAAGCCTCTCTCCAGAATCTTCCTATCTATGCCTTGAGCCTTTTCAAGATTCCTGCTAAATTTGTTGATGCAATTGAAAAGATTCAAAAAAGATTTCTATGATCGGGTGTTGAGGAAAAAAATACTTCCCTTAATTGGTTGGAATCTGGTTTGTAGACCTAAAAAGGCTAGAGGATTAGGTCTTAGAAGAATCAAAATGGTTAACAAAATTCTCCTAGAAAAACAAATTTGGAGAATCTCTTCTGCCTCTAGGGAATGGATTGATATCTTGGCTAGCAAATATTTAGAGAAAAATTGTTCCTTCATAATTATGAAGGATTCCCACCTTCTTTCCAGAGGTTTTACTTGCTAGAATAATCTAATCAATGGAAAAAATATAGTGGAAGCTGGAATTGGATGGCAAGTGAGAAATGGTAATCATACAAGATTTTGGGAGGATAGATGGCTTTTCAGTGAGCCCATTTTAAAAATTAATTCCTTTAGTGAATGGGCTAAGATATGCAAGGTTTGGTTTGGATCTTATGTGAAAGAATATAAATTGAATGGTAAATGGGTGGATTTGTGTAGTGTCAGTCAGGCTCTGTCCCCTATCCAGTCTTCTCTACTGGCTATTAGACTTTGTTCTGAGCAGTCAGAAGATCGTGTTGTCTGGTTCGATGAACCCTCGGGAAATTTTTCTATTTCATCTGCCTTTGCCAGGATTACATCCTCTCAGGACCTTCCTCCCTTCTGGTCGAAGGCTTGGTTCAAACATTTGATCCCTAAAATCAACATTTATTTTGGATCCTTCTCCAAAACAAGGTGCTCACAATTGACAACCTTTGCAAACACGAAATTCAAATACCTAACATATGCTTTCTTTGTAAGATGGAGTCTGAATCTATGCATAACTTGTTCCTTCATTGCTCATTTGTTGCTACTATTTGGGAAAAAATAATCAGGTTATGGCATCTTTCTTGGGTTTTTTCTTTGTCCATTGAAGACTTCTTCCTTCAATGGAAAGCCCCGACTAAAAACTCAAAGCTTGGGATTTTATGGGATTTCTCCTTCCCTCATGTTGCTTGGGGTCTTTGGAAAGAATGCAACAATATAATTTACAGAGATAAATAAGCTCTTGTGGATATTGTTTTTCATAAAATTGTCAGATTCTTGAAGGAAAATATCAATGTCTTGGTCCAGAAGGATTGCTTTTCAGTAAAAGCGGGACATTCACCCTATGACCTTACAGTTGGTAAGGATTGGAACATAATCCTAGACTTGCCTAGTACTCCTATGAAAGCCAAGAAGGATAGAGAAGGTGTTCACTAGTCTTTTATGCCTAATGGTTGGATCAAAGCTAACTTTGATGGTGCAGCTAAAGGTAACCCGAGAGTGGTGAGCTATGGCAGAGTCATAAGGGATTCCTTTGGTAATTTCCAGGTGCGATGACCTCTCCTCTTGGTTCCCAAACCAATCATTTGGCAGAGGCTGCTGGCCCTTTTCACATTATAAATTTAGCCCAAAGTCTTAACTTTAAAAATCTATGGCTTGAAGGATATTCCAAAAATATAATTGATTGCCTCTATGGAAAGTCTCCTCCCTCGTGGACAATAAAATCTTGGGTTGATGACACCATCTTGACCTTGGCTAAATTTGATAAAGTTAAAATATCACATGCTTATAGAGAAGCCAATGCTGTTGCAGATTTTTTTGCTAATGAAGGAGTTAGGAGTAATGATTTGTGCACCTGGCTTAATGTTAGTGATCTAAATTCTAATGTTTGCACCCTATTGAATTATGATAAATCGCATGGACAAGAGATGTCTTATCCCTTTAAAGAGGACAGATGGATCTTTTACATCACAATCATTAGATTGTATGGGACTGAGCTCTGTGGCTTAGTCTACAAGAAAGCTATGCATGCTTTGTGGGCTCTCAGATTTGGCGGGGCCAATTTTAGTAAAGATCTTGTCTATGTCTACCCCACTGTGTCAGCTAAGATGGGTGAAGATAGAAAAAGAATTGAGCCGGACAACTATGAGATGCATACAAAAAATGTTAAGGTTTGGAATAAAGTTAAAAGTGGCGGGTTACATCCTTTCTTGGAGAAGCTTCATGGCTCCAATCAGGAGGCTAGACGAACCTCTTTGTAAAAAATTGGAATAATGGAAATCTAGCCCTATTTGGTAGGAATGTGGAGCTCAATGAAAATATGATAGCTAATGTTACGGGTTTGTCTACTAATGGGAGGAAGTTTTTCAAGGACAAGGTTTTTTCTGATGAAGCCATGATCAGATTTCCTAAAAAAAATAAAGAAAGGCTAAGTCTGGTGAAAATTGTTAATAGCTACTTTGAAGCAGACACCATAAAAGCCATTTCGAGAAAGGTCCTACGGGTCATCATGGAGTACATTATGGTGGACGGGCACTTGACCAGGGTCTATGCCTACAACTTTTCTCTACTTAATCACTTCCGCTACAAGGTTAGGGTTTCTTTCCCCTATTATCTTTTCTTTTCTCTGAGGAAAAGCTTAGATGATCATAATAAAAACCGTAGAAAATTCCCCATCTTGCATACTGGGTTGATTAGAATGATTGTAGAACATTATCAAAAAATGTCTATCCCCACTAATCTAGATACTATTCCTGATTCTGAGAGTGACGACAATAAGCCCAGTTGCTCAAAGTTTCTGCCTAATTTAAGTCTAGCTAGAACTATCCTTAGTCCGCATGCTGTCCCTTCTAGGAATAAAAACCCTATCCCTTTTTCTGATAAAGCTTGTGCTGAGTTTGAGCTGGGAAGCCCCTCCCTTAAGAAAAATTGTGTTGATAAGAACCCCTGGAAAAAAACCTTGTTTCCTACTCTGAATATTCTTCTGAGTCTAAGGAGTCTGGTGCCAACAATACTGAGTCTTGTGCCAACCCTTTGCTGGATAGACCTGCTAAAGATTACTCCCTTATTACTCTTGAACCTGAGAAAACACATCTTAATACTGGAAGGGATCCCTCTCTGGATGTTCTGAATTTAGCCAAAACTAATGCTGAGTCCCATTTCAAACTCTTCGAACGGACATTCAATGAAATTAATGAGTTAAAGATAAAAATTGGGCCCTTCAAAGCAAGATGGAAGAGTAGGGTGCTAAGATTGCAGCGATTGAAAAGAAAGATGCAGATTGTAGTGTTCATGGTCTCAGCAAAGAATCTCGAAATATTGATTCTAAGGTTGAGAATATTAGGAATACCATCAAAATTGTTGTAGAGCAAAAAAATCAAATAGCTAGACACAACACCATTATCATTAATGCGATGACAGAGAAGTTAAACAGAACCCAATAGGGGTCTCTGGTGGTGGATATGGAGGAAACCAATGACAAAAGTCAGGATATGGATGTTGGCATTTCAAAGAGAACCAGAGCCAATTTGAAGCAAAAGGCCCCCCTACTTTGAAGATGATTCAAATTTTTAAAAAGGATGTCAATGACATGCAGAACTTGGAGGCGGAGACAGAGTCTATCCTCAAGACTCTGAGCTAGTTGTGGCAGGTTGTTTGTTGTTTTCTCTACTGATCCTTTTGGCTTGACCTTTCTGGTTTGTTTTAGATGGTTGCTGATTGCTCTTTCCTTTTTTTTTTTGGGCAGCTAGTGTTTTCTTTTGGACTTTTGTGTCCTGTCTTTTTTTCTATAAAATTTGTGGTTTTGGGTCCCTGTAAAACCCATTTTATCCTTTATCAAAAACAAGTATAGTAAAATCACTCAATATATATTAAAAAATGACTAAAAATTAGCATGGATATACCCAATTTACTCAAATAAATACAAATGCAGTAACTCTGGTTTCAAATAAAAGTGCTTATATCAGAACATACTACCCAAAAAATATGAACTTTAATAGTACTAAATTGTGCACATCTTATTTTAAATATTTTGATAAATAAATCAATCTTCCAAGACCTTTTATGAATCATTCAAAAATTCATGAAATTTTGATATTTAGGGTTCTATATTACAAAATTAAGCTTCCCATTTTGTGTTTTGCAAAATGATGATATGTATTGGCTATAGATCCTTGAAAAAGAAGACCATCGAGAATAGATATCCTATTCCAAAGATAGATGAACTCTTAGGTGAACTACATGGAGCTTTGTATTCCAAGATTGATTTGAGACCATGATACCATCAAATCTACATGAGGGACAAAGATGGAGAGAAGACAACCTTTCAATGTCATTATAGAAATTTTGAGTTTTTAGTCATGCCTTCTAGACACACCAATACTCTAGCTACAATCCAATCATGTACGAAACAGGTTTTTAGTAAGAAGATTAGAAAAAATGTTTTGTTTTTCTTTCATGATAATAATTGATCTAAAAAATAACACTTGGAACACCTAGCCACAATTCTACGATTTTTTGAGAAAAAAAACCATTTTATACCAAGTTGTTTAAATGTGACTTTGGATTATCTCAGATTCTAAACTTAGGCTATTTCATAAGTTCCAAGGGTGTTTAGGTAGATCAACAAAGGATCTCAAAATTTATTTATTAGCCTTCTCATACCAAATTAACTCATCTAAAAGGATTTCTTATATTATGTTGCTATTATAGGAGATTTATGAAGGTATTCTCTCACTTGATTTTTCCTTGAATGATTTGAAAAGAAAGGGATGCTTTGTATGGTTTAAAGGCTCTAAAAAAATTGACAATTTGAAGCAGGTAATGAGTTCATGCCCTATACTTGTCATTCCTTATTTTCACTACCCTTTGTTGTTGAATGTGATTATTTTTAGAGAAGGAATTGTATCTATCACAAGCCAAAGAGGAAATTTGATAGCTAAATTGATAGTAGAAAATTGAACGATTTAAAGAAGGGATACTCCATATATGATAAGTAAATGTTCACTATAATGTATGCACTAGAGAAGTTTAGATAATATTTAGTTTGTGGGAAATTTTTTGTGATGGATAATCATAAAAGTTTGAGGTTCTTTTTGGAACAAAAAAGTTAAATGATTGCTAAAAAAATTAGCATTCAAGTTGTAGACTTATGATTTTCAAATAAAATACATGAAGGAAAAAATGAATGTGGTAGATGATGCACTTTCTAGAAATCCTACTTTATGCTCATTATCTAACCTTTCTACTAATTGGAAGGATTTTATAATTAATGAGTATGTCAAGAATATAATTGTTGTTAACATCCTTTAGGAGCTTATGTAAGATGATAGGTATGTGGTAATGGAAGGGTTGATTCTCTACAAAAATAATCATTATGGTACTACAGTCTAAGGTCAAGGAGAAGGATTTGAAATCCTTTCATGATACTCCAACAACAATACATCAATTATATTAATATATATAAACAAATCTTCAAAAGTTTTTAATGGAAAATATTGAAGGAGGATTTCCATAAGAACATTATAGAATGGATTACCTACCAATATAATAAGGAAGAATAGAATTTTCTAGTATGTATACTTCAACCACTATCCATTCTTGAGAAAAAAATGGGAAAGCTTATCCACAAAATTCATCATAGGATTACGCAAGATGCAATATAGAGAGTATATTCATTGTGTGTTTGATATATTGATGAAATATGCATATTTTATTACTATTTCTTCAAATTTCAAGGAACCTCAAGTAGTGGACATATTCTTCAAGGAGATCTTCAAATTACATGGATTTCCTAAGAATATTATCAATGATAGGTGTAGCATTGAAAATTGTCACCCCTAACAATTTCACACTATGCTTAGCTCCCTCCATGTGCTTGGACCTAATTTTGCATTAATTACACATTTTATAAGCATTTTTAGAAATTTAAACATGGGAAATAATATTATGAATTTAAGATATAACCCCCAACACTTTTAGACCCCAACAAAGGTGGATATAGTCTAGGGTGCATTGCACCCTAGACTACCTCTTTTGGCCCCAAATTTGAATATGTTAGTGTTAATAATTTATTATTTAAATTTACAATTTCATTTGTCAACCATCAGTATTTTATTTTTAGAAAATTAGAAAAATTTCATATAAATATAAGTTATTTTCATCATTTCAAATCCTAGAAAATTTGTTGAGAAAATTGAA
>VDFB02193867.1:491043736-491106676 GCA_007258455.2 Sequoia sempervirens | reverse complement strand
CCCTTTAGACATCCCCTTAAGACATATTATAACCCCTTAAGACATCCCCTTAAGACATTCTATTATGACCCTTTTAGACATCCCCTTAATTAACATGTTATATTATGACCCCTTTAGGCATCCCCTTAAGACCCCTTAAGAGATCCCCTTAATTAACACGTTCTATTATGAACCCTTTAGACATCCCCTTAAGACATATTATAACCCCTTAAGACATCCCCTTAATTAACATGTTCTATTATGACCCCTTTAGACATCCCCTTAATACATATTCTAACCCCTTAAGACATCCCTTTAAGACGTTCTATTATGACCCATTTAGACGTCCCCTTAAATAACATGTTCTACTATGACCCCTTTAGACATCCCCCCCTTAAGACATCCCCTTAATTAACACGTTCTATTATGACCCCTTTAGACATCCCCTTAACACATCCCCTTAAGACATTCTATTATGACCCATTTAGACGTCCCCTTAAATAACATGTTCTATTATGACCCCTTTAGACATCCCCTTAAGACCCCTTAAGACATCTCCTTAATTAACACGTTCTATTATGACCCCTTTAGACATCCCCTTAAGACATATAAAAACCATATACCATTGATCCCAAAAATGTGCAATCATCTACGGATGTATGCACCACCTCAAGGATATTCTAGATTTGTTGGGTGGAATGGGTTGTCAGGTAACGGGGTCAAGAAAGTAGGGGGCTAGATGGACTTTTGTTATTTTAAGGTCTAATATTTGTTTATAAGAGAGACCATCAGAATAAAATTGTCTCATTTGTTCTCTCTCTCGTCGATGCCTATCAAGATCAGAATCAATCATCCTAATGGAATCAACAACGTTTTGCATTACAGATGCAAAACGTCTCACATGTGGAGCAATCAATGCTTGACTCTGCATAGCATTGATTTGTGTCTGTAAGGATGCGACTTGATCATTTATTCGTGCTCTCAAGCGAGCCTCATCGGATGCCATAGGTGCTGGAGGTGGCATATGAGGGGGAGGGGGAGGGGGAGGGGGAGGTGGAGGTGGAGGTGGAGGTGGTTGGTGTAATGGTGGTGGATTGATGATATCATCAATGTTAAAATCATCCATGATATATGCTTGATATAATATTACTTTTGCATTTTTAAATCATACAAAATAGTCCCATGTACATACAAAAATTGAATCATATATTTAATTGAAATAGGATGAGCAACATATATATTAAGCTCCTTATAACTAATTGAAATGCACATATATATACATTGATTGTTCAACTCAAAACATGTCCATACAAAATTAAAAGTGAAATGTATGTACATGTACATTTTAAAATAAAAAATCGATGCATAATTTGCATGCGTACAAATCATTAAACTAAACTATACATACATACATATACAAATTTCAAAATTTAAGAACTATTATACAAATTTTTAATACATGCACATACATACTAAACAATAAACTTGAAACATTCACAAAATCTCATTTTATGTCTTTAACACACACACAATTTTTCAGCAGGAGAAATCATGATCTAATAGATAGTCATTAAATATATACTATTATATACTATTCATTATAAGTTCATAAATTCCACCAACTTCACAAATCCATGTCGCTAAAAATATCCATAGAACCAAATCATAAATTCATGTCACTAAAAATATAATTTTGGAACAAATTTATAAATTCATCTACAAAATATCCATCGTTCACCAAATTTATAAATTCATAAATATTTAAGATCATTGTTTTAATTTATAAACTATTATGGCTCTCTACTGCATAGATCTTCATTTCTTTGTGTTTTCCTTTTCAAAATTAGGAGTTCTCCTCTCCTCTAGCCATTATCGATGCTCATCTACGATCCCATCCATAGCCCTGACAGCATCAACAAGGGTTTGCATCCTAGATGCAAACATCCTCACAGGAGGTGCGACACATTCTTCATTTTGAATAATGTTGATTTGATCTTGGATGGTTCTAGCATAAGCATTGATTTGTGCTTGCAAACGAGCATGCTCATTGTGGAGGTGGGGGGTTACGAGGTGGAGTGGGCAGAGGTGGAGGTGAAGGTGTTGGAGATGGATGGTGTGGAGGTGGATTGCTAATATTATTGAATGGATCCATGTGATCTTTAAGATATGAGTGAACCTGCATTAGATTTGTAATTTCAAGATGTAAGATACATGTTTAGGAAATACCTTTAAACCATTCAATATAAATGGCCTTAAATAATTGAATACAAATGATAAAATTATATGTAAGCCTCATTTATATGTCTAAGGCACATGTTACTTGAATGAAAATACAATTAACTATTAATATTGTATAATCTTGCAGGATTTTATTATTGTTAAATTTGGTTGGGCCTTGGGCAACTTTGATCACCAAATTTTTAAGAACTTTTGATCCCCTTAAGAAATGTCATATTGGAACCCCTAAGAAAATTGAATTACGACGAAAAAGACAGGATGGCTTAAGGGTATTTACGCCTAGTGAGGTCCTAGGAGAAAATGGTACAAGTTTCAAAATGAATAAAATTTGGGTGAAGTTGCCTCAAGGCAACCAAATTTCATTAACAGCCTTCAAGAAAAATGATGGCTTTAGGGTTTAGGGTTTAGACTTTAGAGTTTAGCGTTTAAGGTAATAGGATAGCTTAAGGGGATCTACATGCCGCAAGATCCTAGGAAACAATTACATGGCATAAGGTAATGAAATTTGGTGGAGTTGCCTAAGACAACCAAATTTCATTAAGAGCCTAAGAAAAAATGATGGCTTTAGGGTTTACGGTTTAGACTTTAGAGTTTATTATTTAATTAGCTAAAATCCCCAAATCCTAACTTTTAATCAACCATTAAGGGGATAATCATGTCACATCCATAGCTTAAAATTAAAATAATTCCAAATCACCAATCCAAACTCAAACTAATGTAACTTACTTCCACTTCATCAAATCTAAAATGAAATTAATAATCTATCCTAGCCATCAAATTAATTAGACTAATCATAGCCATTCATTTCCAACTACCTTCAATCCAAATTCAAATTAGCATTCAATTATTCCCATCTACCTAATCAAGTCAACACAAGCCCTCCATCAACCCAACCACCTACATTTAATTCTCTCTTCCCTCTCAAATTCAAATTCAAAAATTCTCTCATGAAATTCTAGTCCTCGATTCCAAAAAACCTAGTCCTCCATTCCTTTCCCCTCAACTCTATAAAATAATGACATCCCCAAATGTTTCCATATGATAAAATTTGTATGTATATGTTATCACATTAGAGAACCAAAGAGCAACATCAACACATACATTTAGAGCCATAAAAGAATGTTATGGAACCTATTATGCTTCTCTAATCTTTCATTATTTTATTTACCTTTCATTAGAAGTAGAGTATTGAGTTTGCACTTGCATTCTTGGTCTAGAATTTCTCTTCTACACTAAGTACAAAAATATAATATTGGATAGCTTAGTATATCTTTCTCTTCTAATATATATTCCCTAGTTCTCCTTATCCATATTTGAGTATCTTAGCATATGTGTAACACGACATGTTAATAATATATCTCATATAAATGTAGGGATGTGTCGCTAATGTCATCTTCAAACATATTTAACCAATAGGAGATACTATAAGGTATCTAATATAACTATACAACCTATACAGGTATGACATATGGTGACCTTTGGCTTTTTTTGATATGTCAAGGGTAGTTTTGCAAATATTAGTTTCTAGTGCTTTTGTGAGTTTTCACAACTTGTAAGTTTATTAAGCTACACTTTTGGGTTTTCAACCTAATAGGGATAAACCTAGTAGATTTTTTAGCTTTCCAGCCTAATGGAGATAAATCAAACCACACTTTTTGGTTTTTAGTTGCACCTATCAAGTTATTTGTTAGCTATTAAATTTACAAACATTCTAGGATTATAAGTCTACTATAAAATTTGATGTAAAATAGATTACACATTGAGCCCTATAATTTAATTACAACAATGAATAAATATAGCAACATTTAGTAGACATAATGAAAATCAAGCCATGATAGTAATATAGAGATAATATACAATGTTTAATATAGATAAGTTAAAGAATCATTTTAAAAATATATATCTATATATTCACATCATTTTTGTTTTTTCTTTAGATTTCAAATATATCCACCAATCCTCCTTATCTTACATTAACATAAACTCAAAAAATATAGTGGACATGTACACACATATAAAACTACATTAAAATAGTGTTAGATCTTACAATTTTTCAAGGCTTATTTCATCCTCTTAGACGATCACTCTTACTAAATCATTGGCATAAATTAGATGCACACAATGGCACATTAAAGGTTTATTCCTCATGTTGGATTCCCTATTTTATATAACTATATCTTTATTATCTAATTTAAATATATCTAAGCACAAATTTCTTTTATGTAACACATTGATAATTTCAACTCATTATAAAAACCAAATACAAATTTAAAGGGGGTACACTATATTTATAAATAAGAATTTAAATACCATCCCAATCTCCATGGTGTGTCACTTGTTCACTAAAAAGCCCTTACATAAATCATCTACTTAGGTCAATCTTATCTAGATTTTTCTTAAATATTAATATTCATAAAATATGGCACAAAGCATATTGATGCATTTCTATCCTTCCACATAAATCTATATAGTATCAAAATATAGGTAATTTTATGGTTAAATTGAATCTCTCTTAATTGCTAAATAATCCATTATGATTGAGGATGGGTGGATTATTATCTAGGATCACATCTTAAAAATCCTATAGAGGTCATGTGCTATGTTTTTCTTAATACATATATTCACATACAAACCTCTTTCCATGTATTATCAACTTGCCTATATGATAGACACCTTCCTAGATTTAAATTTCATACGATATATATGTACCCAAGTGTTTCCAATTGGAATTGCTATAATTATACTTTTATGGCATTCTAGATATTCAAAATAGTTTTCATAAATCTACCAAATAGACCCATTCTTGACATTGAACCTACATAATTTTAGGTATGTCCAATGAAAGATTAGGGTCTAGGGTTCATAAATTTCAAATGCTTTAGTGTTATGGGTTTAGATTTTACAATTTAGGGTCTAGGGTTTAGCAAACTTAGGGTGAAGTTTGGGTGGCCCTTGGCATAATTTAGACTTGCAAGTTAGTGTCAATTGGAATCGATTGTACGTGTTTAGATTTACGAATTTGCTAACTAAATTTGCAAACAAACATCAAGATAAACTTTATGAATTTTAACCATTCTTTAACATATTGATTTCTAATCTAATTATAATTTAAAATTGAAACTAAAGTTTAATATATATCATTTTTTCCATACAAAAAAATAAATTTTAAAACATTTAAGCAATGTGAATGATTTTTGTTCGATTCCAATTTAGGGTTTTAACAAATTTTTTGTTCAATTCAATTTAGGGTTTCAGTTTTAAACAATTAGGGTTTTAATGAAATTTTTGTTTCAATTCAAACTAGGGTTTTCAAATTCAATTTTTTTCATTTGATTTGAATTTAGGGTTTCAAAAAGCTCAATTTGGATTTGTAAATGCGATGTTTTTATTTCATTTCGATTTCTAGGGTTTTGAAATGTAATTTCTTTTGTTTTATTTCAATTAGGGTTTTCAAAATCATTTTTTTGGGGTTTAATCGAACAATTTAAGATTTAAAAGTTAAATTTTGTTTCTAAAACACAATTCAAGGTTTTTTTTTATATTTTTATTAAAAACATTTAAGTTTCATTGCAAGTTTTCGTCTATTTTTACAATTATTGAATTCTACTATAACAATTAAAGAAATGATTAAAACGTGACATAAATTAAAAAAATACATGCTAAATTAACGTATTTCTTTTAAAATTTCAATTCAAAATAAAAAATGCAAAGAAATGGTGTTTAGGTGGGGTACTTGTAGCTGGTTGTGGGGTCGCTGTCGCCAACACTCACTCGGGGTCCCGTTCGCAAAGCAGTGAAAACTGTTCTTTTAAAAAAAAATAAGCAGTATAAAATGAGATCCTGATTTATACAACTTGGGATCCCGTTATTTATAAATCGGGATCCCGTTCCATGTCCATTGGATCGGAGTCTGACGGGAAATGGGATCTCGATTTCTAAAAAGCGGGATCCCGTTTGATCTCAGGCTCGGGATCCCGAACCGTAATGGGATCCCAATTTTTAAAAATCGGGATCCCATTGTTCGATGCCGATTTCAATTTTTTGTCTAAGGCAAAAAACTTCCACATTTCGTGGACTCAACTTTGTGCACTGACCCATGAGTTATCTATTGAGAGATAAAGATCCTAAAACCTTACATTAGGCCTATGGGATAGCCATGAACATTGAAAACAACTTGAAATATGGAATTCAAAGGATTCATTTGAGTAAAAGTGTTTACTGCCATAGAACACCATATGTTGATGAAAGGTGTAAACCAGAACTCAAAAATGAATGTAAGAAAATTTACACCCCTATTGTTTTAACTTGCACAACATTTTGTAATACCAACCTCATAAACCCCCAAACACATCATCAAGAAACCATCACGTTTTCAACTTACAATGATAATAACTTGGATGCTTTATATGAGTTGAGTAGTGAGTTGTCATATAAAGAGGAAGAGAACATATTAAAGGACAAAAATATATTTGAAGGAAATGAAAGGTGTGGTTTAAATACTATTGAAAAATTGATTACTTATGCTCCTATGGATGAGATAAGATTGAGCATTCAATCTGATAATTTTGAACACAATTTCAAAATTGATGAGTCTTCTTGCTATAGTAATAATGATGGCATAGGGTATGGAAAATTTTCTATTGATTGACTTTTCTCATGAAGTGTAGATGGAATCATTTCCTAAAAATGAGAAATGTGTTGATAACGATGTAAGTTCATTTGAAAATGAATCTATCTATTCTTCTAGTGATTACAATGACTTTGGATGTAGTAATGACTTGGAGGAATTAGACCTCCATGTTGAAAAATTTGAGGCCCTTATGTCAAAAATGAATGTAAGGGAAAACCCCTTATTTGAGGAGCCTCCATCTTCATCAGTTGATAGAAATGTTGATCCTTATTGGTGTAGAGAAAATCCACTCTTTATTGAGGATTCTGATGATGCATCTCAAATAGACTTAGAGTGTGGCCTTGAGGAAATAGAGCAATAGGTACCTTGATGAGTTTCTTAAAGGCATTAACTATGAATATTTACATTTGATATAGATGTTGTAGACAAGGTTGAGTACCATGAGGCTAGCTGCTTAGAAGAGTATGAACACTTTCAATTCCCAGTTTAGCTAGGGGGCATTTTGATGAAGCGTGCCAATGAGATGAATAACAAGAAATCTTATTTTCAATATGAACATGTTTCATATGATGAAAATAACATATATGTGTCATGTGATGATGAAAATTGGTAATTTATGCCTAACTCCACAACAATAAATGACAAGGATTACACTGGCAATGTTATCATCAAAAGGTTTGTGAGAGATGTTAATAATAGTAATTATGATCAGGAAAACTCTCATTTGTTTAGGAAAGGTCTAATATTTGTTCTAGCATGATTGAAATTGCTCTTAATACAAAGGTACAACAAGGCCAAATATGGATGGAAAGATATCAATTCTTTTAGGAGGCTAGTTTTCAATAGAAGCAGAAACCTACCTAGGGTTTTTGTGCCCTAGTGCCACCAATCAGGAGATAAAGCTTGATTAAGTTGAAAGGTGCATACTACAATCTACATATTTGGGGAATCTTCACATTTTGGATGGAGATTAGGCCCCATTTTCAGTTCATTTTGACCTCTATAAATCTTGTACATATGTTGTTTCTTAGGTTTTGTTCTCATGTCTAGTCTTCTTCACCTAAAAACTTTGGAATCTCACCATGCTTCCAAGAGGCATATGTCCCTAGTTAGAGCTATTGATGAAACCCTCAAATTTTTTTATTCCATCTTAAACATGTATTGTATTTGGATGTAATGTGTTATCTTCAAAGTTTAAGGGTTGCTATCTACAAAGGCTTACATATTGACTCCTATTACCTATTGCAATTTATTTTAATGCATCTTTGGTCATTCATTGTCACCTAGTAATTGGTCCTACAAGCCTAAGTCTAGAACTTTCTATTTTATAAAATTGAATAAGGATATTTTGGCCCTTACATAATTTGCATATTGTGACTTAGAAATTTTGAGTCAATTATTATCCTATGGAGTCTGCTTCATTAAGAATGAATAATGAAAATGTGCTTAAAAGTTTCACTTAAATCCTAATGGCCCTCCTAGTTGTATCGCTCGTTGCTACTTCATTCATAGGTTCACACCTTCAAATAGTGATGAGCAATGGAAGGATTTTTTCCTTTAATTTCGCTCATTGTTAATAGCTTTCGAGCTTTCAAATCTGTAATAGTGATGAATGATGCTTCTGGATTTATGTTCTTATCACTCATCACAAATGGCCATAAAAAGATAAACATGGAACAATGATGAGTGATGTGATGTGATTTCTTGTATATCACTTGATTGTGGATATGTTTTGAATGTAAAGTCTCACATATATGATATGTGATGGACCTTATAAATGTTGTAATTCTTCTCATGGCTAATTGCTTGCAGACTATATGAGGAGAATTAGCGATGAACAAAGGCCTTATATTAAACCACTCATCGTTCATTGTGGATTTATTTCAAAACTTGAGTTTTGAATTAGCCTTAAACAATGAGTGTCCTATAAAAGGTTTTTCTTTTTCTAAATTTGACATGATCCTATGAACAATGTTTTTTGTGCCATTTTTTTATGCAGGTTTTACATGTCCAAATCTGGTGCTATCACATCTCCCATCGTAGATATAAGCCTTGATGCAAGGTTTGAATTAGCGATGCACAACAAAGGGTTGAATTTGACCAAAGGTCAAGTTGAAAAACCAGGGGCTAAAGATCATCGCAAGGGTATCTACATCATTGATAGAGTGGGGCAATGATAAAGTAAATAAGTGACAAGTGATGGTTAGTACATGGAATGGGCAACATGGCAAAATCTTGAAGATTTAGCATAAACAAAAAAGGAAAGCAGCAAAAGGACTGAGGAACTTGTTGGGACTGTAAATTTCTGCCTGATTTCACAAATTTTCATCCCCCTAGCTCCCATGTGAGTCCTTATCGTAAGCACACCTACCCTTCCATCATGACATTTGGCTTACATTTTGCATATTTTTACCCCATGTTTCCATCGGGTCGTACATTTATTTTCTTTCAGGTTCCTATCGACATATGTCCATTGGTTTCTTCCCAATCCATTTTGCGTGTTTCAGCTTACATGAGTTTGTATTGCCTATTGGAAAGACTCATTTGATGTCAGGTATGTGCAGGATCATCATGGAAAAAATAGGCCCTTAAGTGGCAAAAAATTCAAACAAATCAATGTTAGGAAACTTGACATAAAATTTTGAATAAGTTGTCTATATTATTTCAAAAATATGTAAGAATAGAATCTGTAGAAAATTGAATGTAGTTTCTAAACTACTAGGTTTATTTAAAAATAAATAAAATCTATTTTGGTGAAAAATTGGAATTTCAATGCAGTAGTACTTAAATTTTTGGGAAAAAATAAGAAGTAGGTCTATGTCTGACCACCCTAACCATAATAAAATGATAATATTTTTTTATAATATTTTATATATAAGTAGATGACTCATGTCCGGATGTGATGCATATTTTTTTGTAATTTTTTTCCAAGTAAATAGTTAATTATGAATTTTTTATTACAACTTTTAAAAACTATAAAAAATTGTATGTCTGACCACCTTAACTTGGTTAAAACTTCATGAAATTTATTTTTTCTTTATCTAATCCTATAGTATGTGAAGCATAGAATGTGACGCATGTTTTGGATTCAAAAAATGTGATATCGTTTGAAAGTTATAGATATTTTTCAATCAACCTATCAATCAAGACTTTAGTCATAATTCTAATAGAAAATAAATAATAATTATTTATTAAATTAAAATTAAAGCATAATTTATATTGGTCAAATTATGAGAAGCTCCTCTAAAAACCCTTTTCATTTCATTAATTTTGGGTAAAAAAAGTCGTCAGCCACATACCCTACAAATACCCATAATATTGCCACTTTTTGGCCCATCATTATCCTGCACATACCCTATCATAACGAATAGATTTTATCTATAGGTATTTTTCGGCATGAGCTTGGGTCATCGATCTAATGTCACAGCGAGATGGTTTGTGTCTTGTCGACCTGTAAATGATGGTTCCTATCGGTGTGAGTCTTTACATCGGCATATGTTATGGCAAGGTCTTTCTTGTCTTACCAATCGACTCACTATGTTTCTTTTTGGCCAAACCATGGTGTGTTGGGGGAATGTCTTACCGAATTCTACTTTTCTTACTGACTAGGTGAACAAGGAGATGCTTCGGTCAGAAAAAATGATATCAATATATGGTCATGGCGAAAGGGTTGGGTCTTGCCAACAGAGTTCAATATGTGGCTTTCAGGAAGAGTTCTAATTTCTCTTGGCGAACAAGTCTGCTCAAGGTCTTTCAGTGTGACATAAAGATTCTACAAGATTTCTTGCCGATGTTAGAATGTTATGGTGAAGTGGATGAAATGAAGATTGCACATTTCAGCAGGAGTACATATATGTCACAGCGACATACAGGAGGAAAAGGGGAGCCTTTCGGGGAAACATAATGATGTCTATATAAGGTCCTCTTGAGAGCAATATGTCACAGCGACATGCTTAATCATTGGATCTTTGTCAGTATGAAAATAGTGTTGTCTTGGTGAAAAAAATCATCACAAGGGATTTCGGTATGACTTAGTATACTCTGCGAGAGGTCTTGCCGATATCAAAATCTCACAATAATAGTAAATAAAAAAAAAAGGTTCATTTCGATAAGACATTCTCTTATGTCTCGGTGACTGAAATAAACATAACACATCAGTGCTCGAAGTAACATAGGGTTTTCAATATGATGTCTCACCAATATCACAGGGCTATACCAAAACATAAGGAAGACAAATGGATACTTCTTGACTTTGGTGTAGCAAATAGTTTGTTATGGTGAAGGTGAATAGCACGAGGAATGGAGGAACACGAGATGATTAACGATTGACGATACAATTGCCTTAAACATACCTTTTGTGTTGTCCTGGCAACTAGTTCACTGGCAAATAGAAAAAAAAATTCAAACACTGAGGTTGAATTTATTGGAGCTTGATTTCTACGGGGAATGACATGAATTTAAAGTGATATGATTCCTAATGCTGGTGTATAAATATACACCCCCAATTGTAATTGAGGGGAGGAGATTTTAGATTAGAAGCAGTAGGTAGTCAAATGGCTACAGTAGAATAATTTTCTCTCATCAGAGACTATGTGCATGTTTTCAAATGGCAATTCCAATGAAATTCAGCTGGTATGGCAGGTTATTTCTGATGTCAATTATATGTTGAACTTATTGAAAAGTATTGTTGAAGCTGTCTCCAATTTGATTCTTTTTGGTTCTTTAAATTGACATAACAAGTTTATTTTCAGTTTGTCAATGCACATTTGATGCATTTGTGTGATTAATTAATTGGTTCTCTCTATTAGAGATTAAATCATTTTCATTGATCACAGTAATCAAGGAGATTCATTTGGATTCTTAAAGTAGAGCTTAGTAATCATATTCCTGCATTGTTTATATAAGTTATGAACAGATCATATGCCATCAATATGACTTTTTGCCAGAATAAGTTGCCCACTTCTTTTTCATTTGACTCCATATACCCAATAAGGCACTTGTCTCTACAATTTCATCATTTGAATTCATTCATTTTTTTTATATCTGTTAATTAAGCATTTTAGGATTTAGATCATAAGATTGCTATCAAGTTTGATTTCATTTTGTTCACTTCCACTTGCCATTGCGGACAAATCATTTAAGAAGGATAGTCATAAGTTAAGTCTGCATTATTCAGAGAGGTACACCCACCCAGGTTTGGAGCACCTACAGAGTAGAAGGTTGAGCTCTCTTGACCTTGTCTATTACCCTAAAGCATATCAAGAGATTGGCAGCCTCTTGAGACATGCTGCCTGCATTTTTGAGAGCTAACAAATTGGTGACTCCGCTAGGGACTATATCAAAAAATTCGGTTGAAGACCATTATATAGAGTCATTGAAGAAAAGGTTATAATCTCAGAAAGAGTGGTTCCATTGGGAAAAGATTAGAAATAATGATTTTCCTACTTTTGGAAAAGTAGGTGGCGACTCTAAAAGAGTATTTTGTATCTATTCAAACATGAATGAAAGAAGATCTCAGTTTTGGGGAGGTCATGTTGGAGCTCCTCATGGTCAGTAGTATATGGCATATCATCATGCACAACACTATTGTTTGATGTACTAGCATCCCTACCCACATAGTGCCCCCCCCTCATTAGTATACAGTAATGATCAAACAGTTTGATTTGGAAAGGATTCTATTATCCTATTATCCAATGAATGGAAGTTGGAGAGGTATTGTTCCAAAGTTTATAGGGTGTGATGCAATCACTGCTAAAGATCATTTAAGAAGTTTCGATGCTTTTATCCAAGATTTGGATAAGCCTTATGAAGACTTATGCATGAGGCTATTTATGATATCACTTGTTGAAGATGCTAGGGATTGGTTCAACAGCCTACCAGCTATCTCAATTGATTCTCTTCAAGGATTTCAAGATCAATTCCTCAAGCAATTTGGGAATCTAAGTGTACCAGATGATGCTCTTCATGAATTATTACATATTTAGAAAGATCAAAGTGATACAATTTATGATTTCAATCGGAGACTCAATAAGTTGCAGAATAAGATACCTCTTGGATCAAAGTTACCAGATTCTGTAGCACTGAGTATTTATTTGAATGCTTTTGATCCAAAGATAGGGTATGAGCTTAGAAATAAATTCCCAAGAGATTTGGCTGAAGCACAAAAGATGGCACAAATAATTAAAAACAATAGGAAGGCTGCTGGGATAATCAGTAAAAGAGACATTCCTAGGGTTTCTCAACAAAGCAATAATTATCAGTACATACAAGAGAATACATACAGAAATGAGAGCAGGAATGAAAGGCCGAGGTTGCATGACATGCCTTATAAAACAAACTGGAAGGACAACCAACCTATAATGGCTAGGCCTGGAAATAAGGAGAATCCTAATCCATTGAAAAAGGGAACCTATATGGTAAGTAACAATTACTTCTGTGATTTTTGTGATATGCCACATTCCCCAGATTATTGTGTTGTAGCCCAAAGAATGCAAGAAGAGGGAATTCAGATGGAAAACAATGAAGAAGATCACACAGTATATCTGGCTTCAGATATTTTTCACCAGGTTGAGGAAGATGAAGGTGCAGGGCATCTCTCTTGCACAACAGATTGTCATAGAGAGAGCCATGTTTGTTGTGAATATTTTGATGTTGATTATGAACCTGAGGATTCTGATCTGTAGTCAAGGGATTCTTTTACTTCTAATGAGGATCTAGATGAAGAGGCAATGGGAGATGTTGATTCATCAGATAGTAAGTACACAATAGCTCTGGTTGCAGTTGAAAGTTATCAAGATACATCTGATGAAGAAGAGGTTTGTACATTTGAAAGTGATTTCCAATTTTTTTCAAACTCATTGTCTGATGAAGAGTTAAATGAAGATTAGATGATTTTTTTCCAAGGTGTGTCAATGAGTAAGTTTCAGATATTTTCAAATCCATTCTATGAAAAGGAGGAAATAATTTCAGACAAGCAGAATGATGGAAAAAATAACTGCACTGATGATGTTTCTGATTTCCCATTCTTTGATGGTATTAGATTTCTTTTTGATGATGACAAAAGTGAAGAGCATAACTGTAGTGATGGAAATTTTGAGACTTGTTTACTCCTAAATTCCAGGGGTGTGCACATGAAGATACACTTGAAGTTTTGTCTCTAGCTTACTTTTGTTTTGATAGTGAAGAATCTTTGTGTAAAAATTCTTATGATTCCCTGTGTATTTCTTGGAGTGATGGTGATACTTTTGGTATTGATCAAAAGTTTGTTTCTATTCAGGATGAGGTATGTGATCTTGAAATTTCTAATCCATCTAAAGAAGAAATTTGTTTGCATGCCAAGGATGATAGTGTTCCAGATTTGATTGGTTCACATATGCTTAATATTGAAGATTTGAGTCATGATCCAGTATTGTCTTTGAATAGAGATATTGAAGAGGTGCAGAAGGTTTCTGACTTGTTTTCCTCATACAGCAGTGATATGACAGAGTTTTTTGTTTTTCAAGAGAAGCACTTTGATTGTGAAATTTTTATATAGCTGGGAGAGTGTTTCATAATACATAACGGTGAGAAAGATAATAAGGAATGGTTTATTTCATATGGATGCATTTTGAATGTTGAAAATAACAGGGATTTGTCCCAAGATATTGAAGAATTTGAACTACAAGATGATGTAAGGATTTTGTGCCAAACCGAGCATGATGATACTCTAAGAATTTGCAATAATAGTGATAGGAAAGATTGCATGAGTGTCTTTAAGAAGAATTTGATGAACTCAACACAAAACCAGGTGTTTGACATGGGAAAACTTGGTTTGAGTTTCAGATTGTAATTGCTCGAGACAGGTGAAGTTGACACACAGAGGATTTAGGGTTGCCAGTGCATGGACAACTCTTACTCATCCTCTTTAAAATTATTTTCCATGCACAATAGTTTAGGTTTCTGGTTTACCTCCATTTTGAATTCATTTTGCATCCATTTCACTTCCATCTTGCATTCTCTGCATTCATTTCCATTGCCATTCATTCCATTTCTGCTCACTGGTTCTTCATTCTGTGTCTGGTCTACTCACCCAAGATTCTAGATCCTTGCAATGATCTAACTATCATTCATCCCCAAATGGAGCCACTATTGGGACTGTAAATTTCTACCTAATTTCACAAATTTTCATCCCCCTAAGTCCCTTGTGAGTCCTTATTGTAGGCACATCTGCCCTTCCATCATGACATTCAACTTACCTTTTGCATATTTTTACCCCATTTTTCCATTGAGTCATGCATTTCTTTTCTTTCAGGTTCCTATCGGCATATGTCCATTAGTTTCTTCCTGATCCATTTTTCCTGTTTCAGCTTGCATGAGTCTGTATTGCCTATCGGAAAGACTCATTTGATGTCATAATGAATAGCTTTTATCTGCAGGTAGTTTTCAACATGAGCTTGGGTCATCGATCTAATGTCATGGCAAGATGGTTTGTGTCTTGCCGACTAGTAAATGATGGTGCCTATCGGTGTGAGTCTTTGCATCGACATATGTTATGGCAAGGTCTTTCTTGTCTTACCGATCGGATTGTTGTGTTTCTTTTCGTCCATACCGTGGTGTGTCTGGGGAATGTCTTACCGAGTTCTAATTGTTTTACTGACTAGGCGAACAAGGAGATGTTTTGGTCAGAAAAAATGATATCGATATATGGTCATGGTGAAAGGGTCAGGTCTTTCCAAGAAAGTTCAATATGTGACTTTCGGCGAGAGTTCTAATCTCTCTTGGTGAATAGGTCTGCTCAAGGTCTTTCGGTGTGACATAAAGATTCTAAAAGAGTTCTTGCCGAAGTTAGAATGTTATGGTGAAGTGGATGAAATGAAGATTGCACATTTTAGCAGGAATACATATCTGTCACAGTGACATACAGGAGGAAAAGGGGAGCCTTTCGGGGAAACATAATGATTTCTATATAAGGTCCCCCCGAGAACGGTATGTCATGACGACATGCTTAATCACTAGATCTTTGTTAGTATGAAAATAGTGTTTTCTAGGCGTACAAAAATCATCACAAGGGCTTTTGGTGTGGCTTAGTATACTCTGTGAGAGGTCTCACTGGTATCAGAATCTCACAGTGATAGTAAATCAAAACAAAAGGTTTGTTTCAATAAGACATTCTATTATGTCTCGGCGACTGAAATAAATATAACACATCGGTGCTCAAAGTAACATAGGGTTTTCAATATGATGTCTCACCGATATCATAGGGCTATACCGAAACATAAGGAAGACAAATGGATAGTTATTGACTTCAGCATAGAAAACAGTTTGTTACGGCGAAGGCAAATAGCACGAGGAACAAAGGAATGCAGGATGATTAATGATTGACAATACAGTTGCCTTCGGCATACCTTCTGTGTTGTCCTAGTGGCTGGTTCATTGGTGAATAGAAACAAAATTTCAAAAACTGAGGCCAACTTGATTGGAGCTCAATTTCTATAGGGGCTAACATGAATTTGAAGTGATATGATTCCTAATGCTGGTGTATAAATATACACCGCCAATTGTAATTGAGGGGAGGAGATTTTAGATTTAGGTAGTCAAATGGCTACAGTATAATAATTTTCTCTCATCAGAGACTATGTGCATGTTTTCAAATGGTGATTCCAATGAAATTCAGCTGGTGCGGTAAGTTATTTCTGGTGTCAACTGTATGTTGAACTTATTGAAAAGTATTGCTGAAGCTGTCTCCGATTTGATTCTTTATGGTTGTTTAAATTGACATAACAATTTTATGTTCAGTTTGTCAATGAACATTTGATGCATTTGTGTGATTAATTAATTGGTTCTCTCCAGTAGAGATTAAATCCTTTTTGTTGATCATAGTAATCAGGGAGATTCATCTAGATTCTTAAAGTAGAGCTTAGTAATCATATTCCTGCATTGTTTATACAAGTTATGAACAGATCATATGCCATCAATTTGACTTTCTGCCAGAATAAGTTGCCCACTTCTTTTTCATTTGACTCCACATACCCAATAAGGCACCGGTCTTTGCAATTTCATCATTTGAATTCATTCATTTTTCTTATATCTATTAATTAAGAATTTTAGGATTTAGATCAGAAGATGGCTATCAAGTTTGATTTCATTTTGTTCACTTCCACTTGCCATTGCGGAAAAAGCATTTCAGAAGGATAGTCATAAGTTAAGTCTACATTATTCAAAGTGGTACACTCGCCCAAGTTTGCAGCACCTACAGAGTAGAAGGTTGAGCTCTCTTGACCTTGTTTGTTACCCTAAAGTGTATCAAGAGATTGGTAGCCTCTTGAGGCATTTCGCCTGTGTTTTTGAGAACTAACAGAACTATTGATAAAGTTTTAAACTAGGATAATCCAATGGAATGAAGATCACCACATAAATAATTTTATCAAAATTTGGGGAGGATCAACAATGAAGCAATGAAGTGTATAGAGAAAGTTTCCCTCTAAGAAAAATTGGTCTTATGTACCTCGTCAATATTAGTGAAAGAACGGATTAGGTTGGAGATACATGTTGATTGAAAGATCACAACACTTGAGATAGCATCACTGTTTTCTATGATAAATTTTCTAAGAACATAAAAAAAAGGCTCAAATCACCATGGATGAAGTTTTAATTTTTTTAACATCAACGGCCTAAGTTCAATAATGAGCTGTTAAGTTATCAACTCACTCGCATGAGGATTTTTCAAGTCATTAATTTTGCATGCTTCAAATTGCCTATTTAATATAGATTGCTTGTTGATTTTGTTTTTCATAATTCATTTTGCGATGAATGAGGGTCGCAGGATAATAAAGAAGTGTGTAGGAATTGAATTCTCCTAAGAATTTTGTAGACATTCTAGGAAAGTAGGTGTGCCATGATGATTAGGGAGTTTGAGAAGCTGAGTTTATTTGAGTTTGAGGAAGATCTTGAGAATGAAATTTGAATACATGGAGCTCCTGATATGCCAAAATGAAGAATAGGGTTCGAGAAATTCAAGGAGTATAGTACCAAGGAAAATTACCATCCACAAGATCAAATAGTTTTAGAAGAATTTAGTCAAACACAGAGAGAAGAGGATGGTGAAATATGTAAAGAATGCAAGGAGAGAGAGTGAGCACTGTAAGGCCTATCCAAAGGAGTGTAAATATCCATGTGAGGTTTCTAATAACCCTTTAGATAGTGAGGGTGACACATATCTAGAGGGTGCTTATTATCCCCTCTCTTTGGTACTATTGGTGAATTCTAACAAGGAGTTGGTGACAATTTCTCTAGTCCCACCATGAGCAAAACATGGGTGAGTATCCTCTAAGGTCGATGACTCAGATTGATGATTTCACCCTATTTTTGTTTTTGATGAAACCATACCCTTTTTGTTAGGATTTTCCTATTCAACACTCATGTGATTTCTTGTTTCATGTGCTGAGGTGGAATTTTTTTGGGCTGGTATGTAGGAGAAGTGCTAGACTAGTTAACCTTGGTGGCGTGTATGTTGTTTCCAAAAAAATATACAAGTTTGTGTTGGAGCTGCTATTAGAAAATATTCTTTGGTAAACAAGGATGAGGATTCAACATGATTACAAAAAAGTATACATTTCAAGGAGTTGGTGTGTCTTCATCTAGGGAATATGGAATGTGTTCTTTTACTCTTCCATTTTCCTCAAAAAATTGCATGTATCAGACTAAGAATATCTTGAATTTTGGTGCAAATGAACTGAAATGTAAATGTAATTAAGCCTGATGCTCATTGCTCCTTTATTCTATAAAATGGATTTCAAGGATTATTACATGGGTCGAATTTTGAAGTCAAAATAGAGTTATAGGTAAAAAATAAGTTCAGGAAAAGGCACTTAGAATAGAATAATAGAAATAGACCAGTAGTTTGTCTTGGATGTGAGATCATGTATGTAGTGATCCTAAATATGTTTAATATAAATTACTTATATTAGAGAAAATATTAATCTAGAATCAAATACTCTCCTATGTATGTTTCTTATAAGTTATGAATGATAAATACTAATGGTGTTATCATTTGTCTTTACTCTTTTTTCAGCTTTAATTCAAGGAAATAATTAAAATTCTTGAATAGGGTTATAAAATTTGTAGGGAATGGCTTAGGATTTGCAAGAAGTAAATGTTTCTTGCACAATGAGTTTTTGTAAATGAAAAGTAATATGAAGATAGTCTATTTCTTCCTTTTAAGTGAGTAATTTGTAAATTACCGATCCTCATATACTTGACTCTGTTGTTCCAATTGACGAGACACTCGTCATTTTGTTAGAAAATCTTGTTTAGAATGATTAGATAGTGTTCTTGGCCCTATACTTAAGATAAGACAATATTAAATTAAAAAATATTTCCAAGGATAGTATAAGTGGGATTATCCACAATTCCTAGCAAATAACTAGTAACTCACTTGAAAATCTGCCAAATCTTCAGTGAAATGAACTTTGCTTACAGTAAGTAGGAATAAATTTGTGTATAAATGTGTTACTAATTGAATACAATATCTGAAAATGTAATTTGGATCACCCTCCTCAGTTTCATAGAGCCTTAAGTGAAGGAGTATGAACCTTAAAGTCCTATGCTCATCATGTTGGCCACTAACCTAGCAGTTCTTCATCATAGGAGTTGGCTACTTATTAGAGGATTGATCAGTTATGCTAGAAAAATAACCAACATAAAAATCCATAAAAGTTAAAAAATTCCTAATGGAAGCTTGGAGACCAATTTCACCTCGTTTTCTGCAGATTCAAATCTAGACACTTGTTAAGAAAGGAAGTGTAGACTAAAAACTATAGAGTCCTATCCCAAAATTCTAGAAATTACTAGGTGGACTAAGTCACCATTTGTGGTGAATTAGTCCCACTGCTTGGCTTGAAAATTGATTTTTCCATTTATGAGTACCCATTTGGTAGATTCCTATTCTGACAAGTTTTCCCTGAAACTAGAGTAAGTTTCCTAGCTTGGCATAAGTGTCCTAGTCAAATATATAGGATTCTAGAGCCTCTCTACATCAAACTTTAGATTCTAGGTCCACCTCTCCAATTTTTAATTTTTTTTTATCATTTACTTGCATTCTTTGGTGTTTCTGCATATCACAGTCTATTTTCCAACACTTTTCATTTCTTAGGTTTCACATTAATAAACCATTTCTTTTTTAGTTTATTGCACTATGGAATCACATTTAGATATATTTCATCCCTTTTACATTAATCTTGAGTGTAGAATTTAGCATTTTGGGCCCATTTCTCTCCTTTTAGGTGAAAAACCTACAAGTGCTAGAGAACCTTTAGGTTACCAAAATCATTGTCCACATTTTGATGAATCTAACTTTTGAATATTTTATTTCTAATTTCAAGTGAATTTGCATCCTAGGTTTAACTTGCATTAGTATTGCATTAATATTTCATTGTTTAAATTGCATCCTAGGGGTTTTAAAAAATTGCATTAGTGAAAATCTCATATAGCTTGAATTTTTGCATCATATTTCATTGAAAACAACCAAAATTCTACATTTTTGTACTATAGTTGCATTTTTGCATTTGAAAGACATAAAATTGCACTCAAAATTTATGAAACATCACAAAAAATCGTTGCTAGGACTAATTCCACACTGGACGACTTAGTCATTCTACACATTTTGGATAGTTACTTTTGGTATTTTGTAGGAATTTTCTATGTTTCTATTTTTTTCTATTATCTTTTATCATAATTTCTATATTTTCTATTTATTCTATTTAGTTTTCTTTCATCATAGCTTTTTTGTTTAACAAGTTTTGGATGTCATTAAAATCTTTAGTGCACATGTCAAATTGTGCCTTTGGAACTCATCCAAATGAACTTGAGCTTTCTCATGCTCCTTCAAATCCTCATGAATTTTATCCTCGTGTTGTTGACATCATTGGAGAAGATAATGATAGCATGAATAAGTTCTTAAATGAATGTATTGATAAACTTGAATCCAATGCATCCTTTTATCCATTCACATGTGAAACAACAAGACCTTCCTATAGTGTCATCTCCTAATACATTTGGATACCTACATCCTGAAACAAATGAAGGACCTAAGTTCCCTCCAATAGGTGGACCTAGTTCCTCTAAGTACGCAACTCCTCAACCATTCTATGGTAACAAAGTTGCCAACACACCAATTAGCCTTGAAGAAACTTATGGAAAAGGTTTTACCATCTTAAGGAAACAAGGATGTGACACTACAATTGAACATAACATTCATCAAATTTTAGAACAAAGAAAAATATATAAAAACACAATAGGGTTAGGCTATCAAGATCCTCCCCATGATAGCAAGCCTCCTATAGAAAATTGGAGACTTCATGACGATGGCATGGTGATCTTTGATTCCCCTCCCGATCTAAATGTCCTTCCTCATGAACAACCCTGACATGATACCAATTACAAGAATGATAGGATCCCCATGGTCCTCTTCCTCCTTCAATCCATTAAAAGATGCAAATGACCTTACAAGTTGAAAAAACTAAAACTTCCTCTCCATCCACCACCTAAATGGGAAAGAAAATTGCAAATCCTTCTAAAAAAAGAACACATTTTATTACTGTAGACATAAAAAATTAGCATCATTCACATTTATCCACTCATTTCAGATTCATTCATTAGGTAAATAAAGTTCATTTAGTTCAATCTCTAAGGATCATCCATTTAAATTGAATAAATTAACTTTATTTAATTTAAGCCTATCTTTACCTCATCTGATTCGATAAATCATTTTTTAATCAAATCCTAACATTTCTATCTTTTGATTAAATTCAATCTCCTAAGGTCATTTATTTAAATTAAATAAATTAACTTTATTTAATTTAAGCCTTTCATCATCCTTTTAATTAAATAAATCAAACCTTTATTTAATTAAATCTGAAATCACCTTTCATCTCCCTCTGATTTAATTTATTTCTCTAAATCTAAATCAAATGGGTCAAAATCACCTAACATCATCTTAATTAATTAAATCCATGATTAATGCTAATCCTAATCCTCTTTTATCTATATTTTCCCACTTGCACAAATAAATCAATTTATTGATTTATTAATTCTCCATTTTCTCTCAACATGGCATAAAAGGAGAATGTTCTTCCAAATTTGAATCTCCCCCCAAGTTGACATGTACATCCAACAAGGCATTTATGAGCTCTTACATGTCTTTTGCAAAGGTCAAACTTAGCATTTAACTCTCAAATTCAAATTTCAAATCTCCCCCTCTTTGGCACAATGACCAAAATGTGCTTTTTCCTCAACCTATCACAAGTTGACAAGTGGCTTCTTCCTATTGGTGGATCTTGAGTCCCACATCCTCCATGTTTGGAATTATTTTATCCTTCTTGGCTATAAATAGAGATCATCTCCATTGATTTAATCCTCCACAATCGTAGGCAACTTGATACACATTCATCTTGCACTTGGTTATCCTCTTACATCTTTTTATCAATCAGGAGCTTATCAAGGGGATGGGAAAGGGCTACTTTGCACATAAAAGTAGCACCAATCCCCCTATAGAATGTTGGCTTGCTCATTAGAATAATTTTGCATTATGTTTTGCTTGATTTTCACATCTTTTCCACTATTCTTGTGTTCAAATGAATTTTATAGGGAACCTTGGGTTTGTTTATTTCAAATTGACTAACAATTAGTTGTGGTCATTGTTTGATGAAATGAAGATTTTTTGGTTCACATAATGGTTCACATAATAGTGGGGCAAGTTGTTGTATTAGTGTATTTATTTCTACTACTTTTCCTTCTACCTATTTTTTTCTAATATGGAGACTTCTTTCTTGAGCTGCGTTATTAAAGATTTAATAATTTGCAAATTTATTCTAAGCCTCTCATTTCCGTAGAATAGGATGAACTCCCACCACGTGTCCATTCACCACTTGACCTTCCTATGTGTTTCATATGCATTTGAACATGATCATATCAATACTTTCTTTTAGAGGAGGTGTGGAAATTTGGCTGAGAGATTAAGGAAATCCTTCTACATCTTCATTTATTCCATTTGTCAAACCACCAAACTTAGAAATGCCATGTTTCTATCACTTTGCACTATAGTTTCTTTTTTTTTTGTAATACCACCAACAATACATCCTCTATATTTTTTATTGGCCTTGCTACCAAGTTTCATTGATGAAACTTTTTGACCGTATGGATGAAGCCGAACAGCTGAAATGGCTTCAGGATTTTCCTCAATTTCCTTGGCATTTATTTTTTTCTTGTTAGAAGCTAATACACTCCCATCATGTTCATCATCCCCAAATATGGAAACCTATATCTCTTTGGAGTGGCAAAGAGACAATTGGGAGGTTTACAAATTATGTGTAATCTATAAGGTTGATTTTAGTTTCCCCAAAGTAGCCATAATAAGAGGACCCCTTTGAAACCACGTATGTATACCTATTGCAACCCCAATCCCTCAATCATGGTTCATAACTTTAGCATGGATCCAAAACCTTCGTCATTGCTGGTAGGGAGATAGAAAGAGACAAAATTGTATTTGTTTTTCTCTACTATGCTATTGATACATATTGTTGTACATTGTTCTAAAGTCCTTTTAATTCCTGCAAGACTTCATTCACTATGCATCCATGCAGGCAATACTAACAGTGTCTTTGAAATTCGCTAGCAAGGGTTGTGGGATTCAGTGTTACACCTATGCATATGTTTGAAAGTTTCTCCAAGGCTAGGCGTCAGCTTTACACCTGCCAAATGCATTTGCTTGAAAAAAATTTCTCTTGTGCAGACCCTTTAATCATTGCACCTGTAAAAATCAACTATAGACCTACCAGTATGCCATTCAGTAGTATATCTAACAAGGAAATCTGAACAAATTTTAAGTCATCCCAAGAAAATGCCAAAGCAAGGAGGAGACAATGGCGACATAGTCTTTCAATCACTTTCAATATTTCTAAAACATTTTGTGCATGTTTCGTTTAAATTATTCATAGTACTATATTTTTTTATATATTTTTATTAAAACAAAGCAGAGTACATGTAGGTAGGTAGTATTTGAGAAGCTAGGAAATAAGGAAAGAAACAAGTGGGCTCTCCTACAAAGTTGAATGTTTACCATTTTCTCACTGGTTTTCAACATCTGTACATTCAGACAAGGCTGCCATGAAATCTAAGAATGAGCTTTAATAAACAACAGCATCTTTGGAATGAGTAACTCGGTATTCTCAGCCTCTGGTGTAAGTGCGTAGAAATCATTGTCTTCTTCTTCCAACACGAGCACAGTGATATCCTTTCTATAAGCCTTCAGTAACCGTGATGCCTCCAAATAAATGCTTCAACCACTAGCACATGGTTGCGCATTGAAAACAAGCCTATATTTCCTAGTTATGATTGTTTATAGGTGATCTCTAGCAAGGGCAACAAATTTCATAATTTCTTTTTTAATACTCAAATCTCAAAGCTAACTTCTAATGATATTTACTTGATTTTTTTTTGTTTTGCATGCATTGAATAGCTGATACAAGTACTTGGATGTTAGATTCGATCATAATTGCAACTTCATTACCCAACTAGAATTAGCATACTATGGTGAAGGCTAATGAATATGAATGAGTAAAGTGGCACTCTTTTGTAGAGTTAAACAAAAAGTGGGTTTTTGTTGTCATTCTTTTCTCAATATTAAAAGTGGTTTTTTAATCTGATGTTATATAGCTCTAACATATTGGTTTTGTTGTTCGCATCAAGAAACAAGGTAGTCTCTTTCAGAGGAGAATCAAATAGCAAGATTTGAGTTGGAAGTGAACTTGAACTTAACAAAAATCTTTTTTAAATGCTTACTACAATAAGTTCAGAGCATTTGTCACTTCTTTTATATTATTTTTTAGCCAACTAGATCATTGATTTTTTTTCTTTTTTGCAGTTGTGCTAAAATTGAACCCTAGAAACTCACTAGCTTTTGGATTTGGTTAAAAATTAAACAAGCGACTTCACACTTGATATTGGTGTTTTAAAACGAATTCATCATTTCTTTGGGATTTAAAATGAACATGACTCTTTTATGCTTTGTAATCTTTTATGCAAAATAATCTCATCTAAAAAGGCATATGCACTTCTCTCGCACTTCACGGAAATCTTGAGAATCAAGTTTTTTTGGTGACATTAAGTTGCATAAAATATTGCCTCCACACTTCATTTTGGGAACTAAAATTGAACAAAGCTTGCGAGTGTGAGTCAAGTATATCACGTATGTTCTCCCTTTGTTCATTGTTGTTTACCTTTAGAGGGGCCTTCCTAAGAAACACATCCAAAAAGAGAACTTGAAGGCAACTCCAACCAATTTTTCATTCGGATAGGTATATAAATGGATAAGACTAAATTGTCAAGTCCTCATGGTATGTAGGCCCCTTAGCTATACATTGTCTTTCAAAATGGGGTGCTACTGTAAAAAGTATAAGCACCCCTAGTAGGATTGATTAAAGCCTTTAGTGGCTTGCTGAACATTCGCAAGGTGCCATGTCCCCGATGTCCCATCCTTAAGAACCTTGTTTATAGCAACCAATCAGTCCATCCAATGAGTTTCTCAAAGTGGTGCATTGGAACTTAGATTCCAAGAAGTTACTTTCCATGTCCGATCTTGGTTAAAATATAGAGGTTAAGACTTCATTCTTAACATACCTTTATATTTTTTCCTTGGTTGCATGTAAAATCATCTCTTCTACTACGAAGAGCATGAGGAAAGCCCACCAAGAAAAACGTACCAATTGAGCTAGGATGTTATATTTCTTGAGAGTCAATTTGAAAACACAGTACTTGGATCCAAAACATTGAAACCAACATCCAACAAATCATCATAATTTCAAACCCTTTGGGAGGAACAAATGCCTTTGAAAATTCCACATGTTATTGCTTGTCCCTAGGGGTTCTTATTCCTAGAAGGCTTATAAACACTGAGACCTACATCTTGATTTGTTCATTCCAAATTCAACAATAGGAAACTATGCTCTTGAAACCTTGATTTTCACATAATGGACCTTGTGGAATGAAAAAAAAACAAGACATAGACATTCAGTTTGAAAACTAAGCAAGAAGTGTGTTTGTGATAAAAAGAACTCATTAAGAAAAGTTAACTCAAATTTAACCCCACACATGTGCTTGGTCTCTTTTGGTCATATGGTTTTCATGCAAACATTGGTTTTTTGGTTTAAACTACTCTTAGAGAAAAGCATGTTCTTCAATATCTTGGTCTAGTAAACAATTCCTTCTTAGGTTCATTTAGGACCAAATCAAACACTTCATCCATCCAAAAAATCTATCAAAACCCATCCCACCAAGCAACTTTAAAACTTTAGAAACATCATTATCTAGACTTGGGTACACCCTTAAACCAAATCAAAATCATTTGTTTAGTTAAGTGTGTGGGAATGCATCCTTTCTCATACATTTAATTGAATTAGCAATCCTTTGAACAAGTTCGTCCTAAGATCACATCCAACATCTTAGGGTTTACAAGTTCATTATCCAATCAAACCAATCAAAATCAAATCCCAAAGTCTAGCATTGATCCAAAGTTCCTAATTGTTCAACATCCATATCATTCACCGCTTTCATCATTCATCTCATCATTGGTCCTAAACACCTTAGAGGTCAACAAGGTAAAAACACAAGACGAACATGGAATATAAACTTGATCCATATATCATGAGTGGTCTAAGCCAACCAAACTATCAAAGCCTTGCAATGATGATTGATTATCAACACCCACATTTATACAATCCATACATGGGATCATTATCTCCTACAAACCTCAATGGTACAACAAATGTGAGTATGACCAATCAAAAGTTTGGAACACCTTTTCCTATGGTATATTTAAATCCAATTCCAAACCTACAAATCTATCAACCAAACACTCAATACATGAGTCTTCCACAAATCAACATTATCCCACCAAATCCCTACATGCGAAATGTGAATGTACCAAGTATAACTTGACCAAACATGAACATTTTGAATCCAAACTTGGCAAGCTTTGGGATGGATATGTTTGCAAATCATATGAATGTTGTTCAAATTCCAACTCCAAGTTAAGGTAACCTCATGAAAAATCAAAGTTACCTAAATCAAGGCAATATGATCCCCAACACCAACAATGTTCAATTTCAACCTATCATGCCAAATTTGAACTTCATCCAAAATCAAAAAATTATCCAAAATTAGTTTGTCCATGATCCCATTCAAACACCACAAGTGCACATTCCAAATTTTCTTGAACAAAATCCAAATCAATGGAGTCAAATTCAAAATCAAGATCAAATTTTGCTAGAGCAACTTGCTTCACATGCCAAACTAATTGAATTATTGAGCCAAGAGATATCTTCACTCCAAAATCAATACACTCTTCCATTGGTTAATCCAGCTCATCAAAGCATTGAGTTGTGTCCACAACCACATCAAGAACAATATCTCCAATGCCAAGAAGTTAGATATCAAGATCAACCACATAAGCAAATCCAACCCACACATTTCAAAAATCAATCACCACAAATCTCAATTTAAAGTACAAATCTCACAAGGTAACAAGCGAAAGTACACACCACTTGAGAGACCAATCAAATCAGTCCTATAACAATTGGTACAAGAAAATCTTATCAAAATCCCTGTTTATGCAAACTATCAAGAACCAAACATAAAATTGCTAGGGTATAATGAGAAGCACCTTTGTGATTATCATAGAATAAAGGGACACAAAACATCAGATTGTGTTCGACTCAAAAAACTCATCCAAGACCTGATTGATCAAAATATAATCACTATTGTGGACAATGATAGCATTAGCAATCTCTCCAACACAACTGTTGAGAACAAGGATCAAGATCAATCCATCACTGAGCACCTTGAAACTGTGTCTACTTCATTTAATGATCAATTCAACATATGTCAAGAGTCATTTTTCAATCATGATCAAAATCCACCAACCAACAGTGATCCAATTCAAGAAATTTCAACATCACTTGACCCTATGGTTGAAAAAATTCACAATCTCTCTACCACAATTGTTGAAAACAATGTTCAAGATCTCTCAATTAATGAGCACGTTGAAGATGTTTCTACTCCATCCAATGATCAACTCACCATACATAAAGAGCCACTTTTTTGTGATCTATTTCAAGGACTGTTGGAATTACTTGATCCCATTGACATAATATATGATCCATTGACCAATGATCATATTTATAATGTCTCTACATCTCCTTATGAGTTAGAGGACATATCTCAAGAATTTATCCTAAATCATGATCAACATCTCTCACCAAAGTCTAGCAATGGTCCTTCCCAAGACATATTGACATCCTTCAACCTCATGGTTTTCAATTTATTGCATTAGGACATCAAATTTAGATACATTTAATCCCTTTTACATTAATCTTTAGTATATAAATTAGTATTTTGGGCCCATTTCTCTCCTTTTAGGTGAAAAAATAGAAGTGCTAGAGAACCTTTGGGTTACCAAAATCATTGTCCAAAAAAATGATGATTTGACAAGAAAAATGATGATTTTTGTAAAATCATGTCCTATGATATGAGACTCAACAAAGCAATTGGTACCTCCAAGTGATGGCTAGAGACATTATTGTTTTACAAGAAAGAAACAAAATTATTCAACATTTTCTTCCATTATTTTTTTCTTCATGTAAGGAGGTTTGTCACAAGAAAGCTCTATAGTAGTGATCCCTAGAAACCATATAGAATTATTTTCTTCAAGGGCTTCAAAATTTTATTCAAAAAGGTAGTCTAATATTTGTCAATTTTCCTATGACACCATTATCTACCAAAATGTGACTTGCCTTGAGATCTCTATAAATGAATTCTAACTTATGAAGATAAGTCAAGGCCTTCACTATGCATTTTAAGATTGTTGTAACCATTTCACATATTTGATCAATGGAACCCACATAAATTGTATTACATAACAAAAAATTGTGTTTAAAATTTTTAGAGGTGGTTTTTCCCTCTATAAAAATGTAACATTTCCTCATGTTTGACCCTAAAAAATCCTATTTGGTTTCCTATATAATAAATATATTATTATTATTCCAACTAACTCATTCCAAAACATAGTGCCATTTTGAACAAGTTTAAGATGTGAATTCAAGGACCTATGGGTTATGGGTTCACAATGTAACTTACATTGAAACAAATCTAAATGTTTATTTCAAGAATAATGTAACAAGTATAGTAAATTTGAATGAAATAATAAGAAGTTTTGTTTGCTCAGAGAATGGAGGCACACAAGCGTGGGAACGGGCGGTAAAAAAGGGATTTCAAAATTCCAAGCAATGGAAAGGGAAATGTAGCAAGATCAGAAAAATCATAGTCAAATTAGGAGTTGGAGTTGAGTCAGAAGCAAGGTAAGGATGGCTAGGATGATGTGGACTCTAGAAACAAAATATAGGTGGAACCTGGTGGAAAGGATATTCTAGAGATTAATCCTATTGCGTCCTCCACCAGTAAAAATGAGAAAGCTAAATTGGGGGTGGGGACCACAGGCGGCATTGGAGGCAATCACAAACCCTAGACCTCTTTGTTCGGGGTAAAACCTAATGGAAAATCATCTTTCCCTCTAGTGCAAAATATTTCATCCTTGAAAAGAGGTAAATTTGCCATTTCTATTCCATATTTGCTCATCGATCATAATATCGCTCTAATGGAAAGAACCCTGGTTGGAGAGTTTATGGGCCCTAGACCAAATATCGAAGTGATCAGTGAGTTTGTTAAAAATAAATGGAGAACAAACAGAAAATTCTCAGTTGCAGCTCTTCCAAAGGGTTTTTTTCTCGTTTTAATTTACTTGCAAAGAGGAAATATTGGCTATTAGAAGTGGGGGCCCTTGGGTTATAGGGAAATCTTCCCTGGCTCTAAAGAAGTGGTCCTCTAACTTGGACCTATCAGACTCCATTTTTGAGAATGTCCCAATTTGGGTTAGACTTCTGGGCTTATGCCTAGAGTACTGGAGTGAAAATATCTTTTATGGTATTGTGAATTCCTTTGGTGAGCTCCTTTGTATTGATACAATGACAGTTGCAAGAAAGAGATTGGTTTTTGTGAGAATATGTGTGGGGGTTTCCCAGGAAGTCAATCTTCCTTCTTCGATTGAGATCCAGTCTAAACTTGGATCCTAGTCACAGAATATAGAGTTGAAACCATCCCATTTTCGTGCTTCAAGTGTAGGAAATATGTACATTGGGTTAAAAAATGTCCCTTAAATGCCACATTAGAGAAAGAAAAACTAGTTGGCTCCTTAAAAATGGTTTGGAAAAAAAAGATTCATGAGGAGATTGGAAGGAAAATAAAGAGTCTAATATTCAAAGCACCTCTCCTGAGATTGAAGTGGTCATGGAAACTAATGGTGAGATCCCCAATGATCCCCATTATATGAATCTTGTTAAAACACCATCATCAAAGGAAAATGGATCCAATGAAGACATGTTGACTGGGGAAGGAGATCTGAACCAAACTAAATCTTTGTCCCAAGTGACAATCCCAACTAAGAAAAATGTAGAGACTCTAGGTTTGGAGGATATTCCTAGTGAGGGCTTGTCCTTGGAATTGAATATTCCTTTCCCTTTCCAATCTTCTAGTGATCTTTCCCCTTAGAGTGTTGTGAACCTTACAGATCCCTACTCCCTCGAGGTTGTCAAGGACTCCCTTGGAAACTTGGACCACTCTGCTATTCTTTCCAATAATTTCTCATCTTTTCAAGGGAATGGTAATATGGACACATTACCATAGCAACAACGGATCCCAACTGACAAGGTTTGGGAGTCTAGCAGAGAGATGGATAGCCAAGAAGAGATTGGTAAAGAGGAGAATGTATCAAAGAAGAAGAAAGAAAAAAATAAACAATGGAAGACCCCAAGTGGCATTTGTACCAAATCAAACGTAGAGGCAAACTGTGGAGTAGTAAAGAACTCACGAGGGAAAAAGTCCTTGAAAAAGAAAAGAGAGCAGAATAGTTTACAAGATATAGTAGATGGATCTCAGAAAACCATCCTGAAATGTCTTAACTCCCATGGTATTTAATGAAGATTATTTTTTGGAATATCAGGGGACTTAATAGCCCCCATAAGCAAGACGTTCTTCACAATTTTTTTAGAGATCACAAGCCTAATATTCTTCTAATTTAGGAGACTAAAATGTCAAAGGAGAAAATTGAAAAGATGAAACTTTTCCAGCAATGTAGTAATCATGGTAATAACTCGACTAGCACTTCTGGAGGCATTGCTACTTTCTGGAATAGCCACATAATCAAAGGTGCTCTGATTTTGGAAGGAACGAATCATATAGCCACTAGATTTACACATATAAGAGATAATTTCAACTAAATTCAATTGAATATATATGCTCCTAATGGAAAAGGAATGAGAAAATCCTTTTGGCTAGATTTGGCTACCTTTAGGAGGATTTTTGATAGAGAGGCTTGGATTGTTATGGGTGACTTCAATACACCCTTAATGAATCAAGAAAAATTTGGAGGGTCCAAGATCAATGTGGAGAGTAAAGAGGATATTCAGAATTTCATTAATAATCAGGAGCTGATAGATCTAGATTTACATAGATCTTCCTTTACCTGGTCTAGTCGTAGAAAGGGGATGGATCTCATTCAGGCCAGATTAGATAGATCCTTAATTTCTAATCATTGGTTTTTTGACTATTACTACTCTCTTAAAGCTCTATCTAGGATTTGTTCTTATCATTTCCCTATCCATTTCACTGTGGATCCCATAAAAAAGAAGAAAAAACTCCTTTTAGATTTGAAAAAATGTGGATCTCTCATCTTACTCTTAAAGAGGAAATTAGGAAATGGTGGAATATATGTATTCCTAGAACAACTATGTTTAGAGTAGCTAAAAAACTAAGGGAAGTGAAATGTAATTTGAAAAAATAGAAAAAAGAATCCTTTGGGAACATATTTAGGATTAAGTCTGACCTCCAGATGGATTTGGGAGAAATTCAATATAAAATCCAGAAGGAGGGATATTTGAATGACACCAAAGAAAAAGAGAATGAGCTCCTCACCAAGATGCATGACATAATTGGAAAGGAGGAGGAGTTCTGGAAACAAAGATCTAGAGCTCTTTGGTTATCTACAGGTGATAGAAACACCAGGTACTTTCATCTATCAGCTTCAAAACATAGAGATATCAAAAGAATATCTCAAATTGAAATGAATGGCACTAGGTATGAGGAGGAGGAGGATATTAGAAAGCATGCTAGCTCCTTCTTTAAACATCTTCTGTCGGCGAGTGATGAAATAAACCAAAATGATCAGGATCAGCTACTTGAAGCTATATCAAGAATTATCAACCAAGAAAATAACTCTTTCATGGCCGCTATCCCCACCAATGAGGAAGTCAAGCTGGCTATTTTTCTCTTTTGATGGGAGTAAAGCTTTGGGTCCTGATGGTTTCTCATTATTTTTCTTTCAATGGCTCTAGGAGATTGTTGGAGAAGATGTGGTAAATGTTGTTAAAGAGATTTTTGGATCCAGAAGTCTTCTAAAATATTTAAATTCCACCTTCTTGGTCCTTATCCCCAAGAAACTTGGAGCTAATAACTTTGAGGCCTTTAGGCCCATAAGTCTCTGTAATTATTTATACAAAATCATTTCTAAGGTTTTAACCTCTAGATTTTTAACTTTATTGCCCTCTTTGATTTCACCTCAACAAAATGGATTTGTCCCTGGCAGAAAAATTCTTGACTCTATTGTTATGGTACATGAGAATATTCATTCCTTAGTGGAATCGAAGACTAGAGGATTTTTATTAAAGCTTGATATTTCAAAAACCTATGATAGAGTTGACTAGATTTTCTTAATTAAAATTTTAAAATCTTTTGGTTTTTGTAACAGGGTTCTCCAAATGGTGGAACAACTTGTGTCCATGGCTTCCATATCAATTATAGTAAATGGATCCTCTACCTCTTTTTTCCAAAGTACCAAAGGTCTAAGATAGGATGATCCTATTTCTCCTATTTTATTCACTATTATGGTTCAAAGTTTAGGCAGGAATTTGAAAAAATTGGTTGACTATAGATCTCTTCTTGGTCTCAAACCTTCCTCTAGGAATCTGGTTTGTTCCCATCAACAATTCGTTGATGATACTATGCTTATAGGTAAAGCTTTGGTTTCTAAAGGTAAAACTATAAAAAAGTTGCTTGATAAATATGGGAGAGCTTCAGGACAGCTGATCAACAACAAAAAAAGTTCTCTGTTCTTCATCAACACATAGGATCATAGATGGGCCAAAATTACCAGAATTCTAGGTTGCAGGGTGGATTCCCTTCCTGCCACCTTTCTTGGTTTACCATTAAGCCTTAAACCTCCTGATTCTTTTTGGCTCTCGTTGGTTGAAAGATTCAACAATAAGTTTGTTGGTTGGAAAGGAGCCCTATTAAGTCAAGCGGGAAAACTTTAGCTTCTCAAAGCCTCTCTCCAGAATCTTCCTATCTATGCCTTGAGCCTTTTCAAGATTCCTGCTAAATTTGTTGATGCAATTGAAAAGATTCAAAAAAGATTTCTATGATCGGGTGTTGAGGAAAAAAATACTTCCCTTAATTGGTTGGAATCTGGTTTGTAGACCTAAAAAGGCTAGAGGATTAGGTCTTAGAAGAATCAAAATGGTTAACAAAATTCTCCTAGAAAAACAAATTTGGAGAATCTCTTCTGCCTCTAGGGAATGGATTGATATCTTGGCTAGCAAATATTTAGAGAAAAATTGTTCCTTCATAATTATGAAGGATTCCCACCTTCTTTCCAGAGGTTTTACTTGCTAGAATAATCTAATCAATGGAAAAAATATAGTGGAAGCTGGAATTGGATGGCAAGTGAGAAATGGTAATCATACAAGATTTTGGGAGGATAGATGGCTTTTCAGTGAGCCCATTTTAAAAATTAATTCCTTTAGTGAATGGGCTAAGATATGCAAGGTTTGGTTTGGATCTTATGTGAAAGAATATAAATTGAATGGTAAATGGGTGGATTTGTGTAGTGTCAGTCAGGCTCTGTCCCCTATCCAGTCTTCTCTACTGGCTATTAGACTTTGTTCTGAGCAGTCAGAAGATCGTGTTGTCTGGTTCGATGAACCCTCGGGAAATTTTTCTATTTCATCTGCCTTTGCCAGGATTACATCCTCTCAGGACCTTCCTCCCTTCTGGTCGAAGGCTTGGTTCAAACATTTGATCCCTAAAATCAACATTTATTTTGGATCCTTCTCCAAAACAAGGTGCTCACAATTGACAACCTTTGCAAACACGAAATTCAAATACCTAACATATGCTTTCTTTGTAAGATGGAGTCTGAATCTATGCATAACTTGTTCCTTCATTGCTCATTTGTTGCTACTATTTGGGAAAAAATAATCAGGTTATGGCATCTTTCTTGGGTTTTTTCTTTGTCCATTGAAGACTTCTTCCTTCAATGGAAAGCCCCGACTAAAAACTCAAAGCTTGGGATTTTATGGGATTTCTCCTTCCCTCATGTTGCTTGGGGTCTTTGGAAAGAATGCAACAATATAATTTACAGAGATAAATAAGCTCTTGTGGATATTGTTTTTCATAAAATTGTCAGATTCTTGAAGGAAAATATCAATGTCTTGGTCCAGAAGGATTGCTTTTCAGTAAAAGCGGGACATTCACCCTATGACCTTACAGTTGGTAAGGATTGGAACATAATCCTAGACTTGCCTAGTACTCCTATGAAAGCCAAGAAGGATAGAGAAGGTGTTCACTAGTCTTTTATGCCTAATGGTTGGATCAAAGCTAACTTTGATGGTGCAGCTAAAGGTAACCCGAGAGTGGTGAGCTATGGCAGAGTCATAAGGGATTCCTTTGGTAATTTCCAGGTGCGATGACCTCTCCTCTTGGTTCCCAAACCAATCATTTGGCAGAGGCTGCTGGCCCTTTTCACATTATAAATTTAGCCCAAAGTCTTAACTTTAAAAATCTATGGCTTGAAGGATATTCCAAAAATATAATTGATTGCCTCTATGGAAAGTCTCCTCCCTCGTGGACAATAAAATCTTGGGTTGATGACACCATCTTGACCTTGGCTAAATTTGATAAAGTTAAAATATCACATGCTTATAGAGAAGCCAATGCTGTTGCAGATTTTTTTGCTAATGAAGGAGTTAGGAGTAATGATTTGTGCACCTGGCTTAATGTTAGTGATCTAAATTCTAATGTTTGCACCCTATTGAATTATGATAAATCGCATGGACAAGAGATGTCTTATCCCTTTAAAGAGGACAGATGGATCTTTTACATCACAATCATTAGATTGTATGGGACTGAGCTCTGTGGCTTAGTCTACAAGAAAGCTATGCATGCTTTGTGGGCTCTCAGATTTGGCGGGGCCAATTTTAGTAAAGATCTTGTCTATGTCTACCCCACTGTGTCAGCTAAGATGGGTGAAGATAGAAAAAGAATTGAGCCGGACAACTATGAGATGCATACAAAAAATGTTAAGGTTTGGAATAAAGTTAAAAGTGGCGGGTTACATCCTTTCTTGGAGAAGCTTCATGGCTCCAATCAGGAGGCTAGACGAACCTCTTTGTAAAAAATTGGAATAATGGAAATCTAGCCCTATTTGGTAGGAATGTGGAGCTCAATGAAAATATGATAGCTAATGTTACGGGTTTGTCTACTAATGGGAGGAAGTTTTTCAAGGACAAGGTTTTTTCTGATGAAGCCATGATCAGATTTCCTAAAAAAAATAAAGAAAGGCTAAGTCTGGTGAAAATTGTTAATAGCTACTTTGAAGCAGACACCATAAAAGCCATTTCGAGAAAGGTCCTACGGGTCATCATGGAGTACATTATGGTGGACGGGCACTTGACCAGGGTCTATGCCTACAACTTTTCTCTACTTAATCACTTCCGCTACAAGGTTAGGGTTTCTTTCCCCTATTATCTTTTCTTTTCTCTGAGGAAAAGCTTAGATGATCATAATAAAAACCGTAGAAAATTCCCCATCTTGCATACTGGGTTGATTAGAATGATTGTAGAACATTATCAAAAAATGTCTATCCCCACTAATCTAGATACTATTCCTGATTCTGAGAGTGACGACAATAAGCCCAGTTGCTCAAAGTTTCTGCCTAATTTAAGTCTAGCTAGAACTATCCTTAGTCCGCATGCTGTCCCTTCTAGGAATAAAAACCCTATCCCTTTTTCTGATAAAGCTTGTGCTGAGTTTGAGCTGGGAAGCCCCTCCCTTAAGAAAAATTGTGTTGATAAGAACCCCTGGAAAAAAACCTTGTTTCCTACTCTGAATATTCTTCTGAGTCTAAGGAGTCTGGTGCCAACAATACTGAGTCTTGTGCCAACCCTTTGCTGGATAGACCTGCTAAAGATTACTCCCTTATTACTCTTGAACCTGAGAAAACACATCTTAATACTGGAAGGGATCCCTCTCTGGATGTTCTGAATTTAGCCAAAACTAATGCTGAGTCCCATTTCAAACTCTTCGAACGGACATTCAATGAAATTAATGAGTTAAAGATAAAAATTGGGCCCTTCAAAGCAAGATGGAAGAGTAGGGTGCTAAGATTGCAGCGATTGAAAAGAAAGATGCAGATTGTAGTGTTCATGGTCTCAGCAAAGAATCTCGAAATATTGATTCTAAGGTTGAGAATATTAGGAATACCATCAAAATTGTTGTAGAGCAAAAAAATCAAATAGCTAGACACAACACCATTATCATTAATGCGATGACAGAGAAGTTAAACAGAACCCAATAGGGGTCTCTGGTGGTGGATATGGAGGAAACCAATGACAAAAGTCAGGATATGGATGTTGGCATTTCAAAGAGAACCAGAGCCAATTTGAAGCAAAAGGCCCCCCTACTTTGAAGATGATTCAAATTTTTAAAAAGGATGTCAATGACATGCAGAACTTGGAGGCGGAGACAGAGTCTATCCTCAAGACTCTGAGCTAGTTGTGGCAGGTTGTTTGTTGTTTTCTCTACTGATCCTTTTGGCTTGACCTTTCTGGTTTGTTTTAGATGGTTGCTGATTGCTCTTTCCTTTTTTTTTTTGGGCAGCTAGTGTTTTCTTTTGGACTTTTGTGTCCTGTCTTTTTTTCTATAAAATTTGTGGTTTTGGGTCCCTGTAAAACCCATTTTATCCTTTATCAAAAACAAGTATAGTAAAATCACTCAATATATATTAAAAAATGACTAAAAATTAGCATGGATATACCCAATTTACTCAAATAAATACAAATGCAGTAACTCTGGTTTCAAATAAAAGTGCTTATATCAGAACATACTACCCAAAAAATATGAACTTTAATAGTACTAAATTGTGCACATCTTATTTTAAATATTTTGATAAATAAATCAATCTTCCAAGACCTTTTATGAATCATTCAAAAATTCATGAAATTTTGATATTTAGGGTTCTATATTACAAAATTAAGCTTCCCATTTTGTGTTTTGCAAAATGATGATATGTATTGGCTATAGATCCTTGAAAAAGAAGACCATCGAGAATAGATATCCTATTCCAAAGATAGATGAAATCCTAGGTGAACTACATGGAGCTTTGTACTCCAAGATTGATTTGAGACCATGATACCATCAAATCTACATGAGGGACAAAGATGGAGAGAAGACAACCTTTCAATGTCATTATAGACATTTTGAGTTTTTAGTCATGCCTTCTAGACACACCAATATTCTAGCTACTATCCAATCATGTACGAACTAGGTTTTTAGTAAGAAGATTAGAAAAAATGTTTTGTTTTTCTTTCATGATAATAATTGATCTAAAAAATAACACTTGGAACACCTAGCCACAATTCTACGATCTTTTGAGAAAAAAAACCATTTTATGCCAAGTTGTTTAAATGTGACTTTGGATTATCTCGGATTCTAAACTTAGGTTGTTTCATAAGTTCCAATGGTGTTTAGGTAGATCAACAAAGGATCTCAAAATTTATTTATTAGCCTTCTCATACCAACTTAACTCATCTAAAAGGATTTCTTATATTATGTTGCTATTATAGGAGATTTATGAACGTATTCTCTCACTTGATTTTTCCTTGAATGATTTGAAAAGAAAGGGATCCTTTGTATGGTCTAAAGGCTCTAAAAAAATTGACAATTTGAAGCAGGTAATGAGTTCATGCCCTATACTTGTCATTCCTTATTTTCACTACCCTTTGTTGTTGAATGTGATTATTTTTAGAGAAGGAATTGTATCTATCACAAGCCAAAGAGGAAATTTGATAGCTAAATTGATAGTAGAAAATTGAACGATTTAAAGAAGGGATACTCCATATATGATAAGTAAATGTTCACTATAATGTATGCACTAGAGAAGTTTAGATAATATTTAGTTTGTGGGAAATTTTTTGTGATGGATAATCATAAAAGTTTGAGGTTCTTTTTGGAACAAAAAAGTTAAATGATTGCTAAAAAAATTAGCATTCAAGTTGTAGACTTATGATTTTCAAATAAAATACATGAAGGAAAAAATGAATGTGGTAGATGATGCACTTTCTAGAAATCCTACTTTATGCTCATTATCTAACCTTTCTACTAATTGGAAGGATTTTATAATTAATGAGTATGTCAAGAATATAATTGTTGTTAACATCCTTTAGGAGCTTATGTAAGATGATAGGTATGTGGTAATGGAAGGGTTGATTCTCTACAAAAATAATCATTATGGTACTACAGTCTAAGGTCAAGGAGAAGGATTTGAAATCCTTTCATGATACTCCAACAACAATACATCAATTATATTAATATATATAAACAAATCTTCAAAAGTTTTTAATGGAAAATATTGAAGGAGGATTTCCATAAGAACATTATAGAATGGATTACCAACCAATATAATAAGGAAGAATAGAATTTTCTAGTATGTATACTTCAACCACTATCCCTTCTTGAGAAAAAAATGGGAAAGCTTATCCACAAAATTCATCATAGGATTACGCAAGATGCAATATAGAGAGTATATTCATGGTGTGTTTGATATATTGATGAAATATGCATATTTTATTACTATTTCTTCAAATTTCAAGGAACCTCAAGTAGTGGACATATTCTTCAAGGAGATCTTCAAATTACATGGATTTCCTAAGAATATTATCAGTGATAGGTGTAGCATTGAAAATTGTCACCCCTAACAATTTCACACTATGCTTAGCTCCCTCCATGTGCTTGGACCTAATTTTGCATTAATTACACATTTTATAAGCATTTTTAGAAATTTAAACATGGGAAATAATATTATGCATTTAAGATATAACCCCCAACACTTTTAGACCCCAACAAAGGTGGATATAGTCTAGGGTGCATTGCACCCTAGACTACCTCTTTTGGCCCCAAATTTGAATATGTTAGTGTCAATAATTTATTATGTAAATTTACAATTTCATTTGTCAACCATCAGTATTTGATTTTTAGGAAATTAGAAAAATTTCATATAAATATAAGTTATTTTCATCATTTCAAATCCTAAAAAATTTGTTGAGAAAATTGAAGATCCTCAAATCAATTAAAAGTATTCGAGAGTAGAATTAGCAACATTATTATAGCACTTTCATCAATAAAATTAAACTTTTTAAGATATCAAGATGAAGGAAGAGAATCTATTGAGGGAGCTATTATGATCAATCATGGAAATTATGGAAGATGTATTGAGTTATCCTCTACATGATAGCTTAAATAGTCAGTTTTATATATGAGCTAACCTTTCATTGGTCTATCAAGAAATCATTGCATTTATCAATCAAATTTTGAGTAAACTCGTGTGATATCAATTCATCAAGGGTGTCATATCAAGGTACCATTTCCATTTACCATTCCTCATTTTAATCAATTATTTTTTTTGGCCTCTGCTCGACCTAGGGGATGCCCTCTTGATTATCATCAATTTGTATACATGGAGATAGAAATACAAAAATGGTGCTTGAATGAGGAAATCCCCCATACAACACAAAAATCTCCCCTATTTTCACGTGTAGGAAAAATCTAGAAGTTTGATCAAGTGATAGTCTAGAAAACATAGTGCACATTGCAACCTACAATCAAGAATTTGTAGATCCAAAAAAGAAGCAATCTAGTCTGTGGTGAATTTTAGCCTTTTCCTTGCAAATTAAGCCTAAATTTCAATCATAGGTTCCTCATTGTTATCATTTCTTAGATTCAAGTGAAAAGGAGATATAGTTATCCTAATTGGATCTAGGATCACTTTTCCTACTCAAAAAAATGGATAACATATTTTTCAATTATTTTTTACAATTGTTTCCCTTCATAGATATGGAGCTCACATATAGTACTAGCTACTATCCTCAAACTGATGGACAAATAGAGGGGTAGCTAAGCAACTATGTGTTAAACCAATAGACTGCATGGATCAAATGGTTGCACTTGGGTGAATATTGCTACAATTTCTCACACCATATATCTATTGGGATGACACATTATAGAGATATATATGGTTATGATGCATTATATTTTATCTATTTATTTATTTCAAATATTGGGGCACTAGGAATAAATGACTTTATGGTTCATAGTAAAGAGATATTAAGGGAATAAAGGATAATATTGTTCAAATAAGAATATAACTAGCATGAAATTAATGGGGATAGGAAGAGAAAGAGAGGTCCTTTGAGGTGTAATTTTTTCTCTTGAGATTGCAACCATATAATTATACTTTTGTTACTGGAATAGTAGAAGTGAAAAAGCTTAAACTCAAATATGATGGACCATACAAAATTATGAAGTGAAATATGAGATGGAGCTCTAATATTGTTTACATGTGTCTTGTTTGAAGAATTTTTTTGATTCATATTATGCCCTTAGATGATTTGTCACCCATATAAAATGAGGATAAGTTGATCATGATCATAGAATAAGTGATCAAAACTTGTATAAAAAATTGAGGAAAAAAAATATTACAAAGTATCTAATTAAGAGAAAGTCCCTACTAGTTGAAGCTACCACATGGGAAGTGTTGAAGATTCTCAAGCATCCCAAATTTCATTGCTTGAGGGAAAACATATTCAAAAGGGAGTACTTGTTATGTCCCCTTTACAAATCAGGTGCCATTTTTCAGGGTGTAGCCCAATGCATATTGAAAAATTATGGGACATGGATTGAAGGTGAAAGTTGGTGCATCCCAAGATGAAATATTGGTGGGAAATGAAAATATGTATCAATGAATGAGGAACATAAAAAAAATACTTTAGCCTATGAATTGATGGAAAATCTATAACATGTGAAGTGGTGGGAAAGTATGCAATGTGACATGTCGGGTTTAATTTTGGGTGTTGGTCCCATTTTTGATATTGGCTAACCTATTGATCTTTTGGGAGGGTAGCATATAAATTAGGGAAAAATTTTATTGTAATCACCATTTTGTGTTTTTTGGTAATTTGTGTTCAATCTTATATGGATGGAAACCCACAGGAGATAATGGTTAGTGGATGAAAACTCCTTTAGTTCTTTGAGAGCACTCTCACTTAAGGAGTGCATTGGAGCATCGAGGTTTTTTGGGAGCCTACTATGAGAATTATTATCTCATAATTATAATTGTTCTAGTTGTTGTTATAGTAGTTCATTGTTATTCAGACCATTACAGTTTCTTGTTTGTTTCTATGCAATTTCAATCTATTTAAATTCATATATCGATATGTTAACTTAATTCCTTCTATGTAAACATAATAAAAATCTACAGTTTATACTTTTATCTTGCTATAAATTTTTATTTTTAAATAATAATTTAGAAAGGGACATTACACCTTTCTTTCATTTTTTTCCATTTTTGGAGATAATCCTTGCTATGTGTACCCTTTTTTCATTATCTTGCATGGAGTTGCATGTCACTTTTTAAGGTGGAAAATTACTCTAATTTTCAGTATAAATATGTATATCCATGGCGAATTAATACATTATTAGTTATTTCATTCTCTTTGTGCTAATTTTTTTTATTGCATACTTTCATCTTTAACTCTTTCAAGAATGTTTCATTGTTCATCTTTCGTAGCTCAACCAAGTGTCATCATTCTTCCAAAAGATCTCATTTCTCACATTTTCTACTTCAAATTTAAAGAAATAAAAGGCACAATAATTTTTTATAATTGCATAATCTAAGTCAAAGATGTGGATACTTGATTCTAGAGATTCACATCATATGAATTCATCATAGAGTATGCTCTCTTTATTTTAGTTATTTTCATAACCTCACATCCTAACATTTGGCCAACAATGCATAAGTGTGTGTTTGTGGGAAAGGGCCTATTGACATAATTTAAATATCATTTAATGTTGTTCTTTGTGATCCATCATTGTTAACCAATATACCTTCTATATATGAAATCACATGTGGTGAAGCAAGAGAGTGTTGAATTCACACTAGATTCTATCATCATTGAGGATTTTCATAGCAGAGATGTTGTAGTTGGGGAGGTTGAGAATAAATATTGAGTGTACACCTTCTCACTTTTTTTTTATTATTCCTTTAGCTAATATAGATGCTTAGGCATCTAGTGTTGGCACTTATGAGGAGATATAATATGGTTATTTGAATCTTATTTTCATTTCACTAATTGATGATTTGGAGACATGTGTTGACATTCCATCTTCTTCATGTATTATTTATTTTAATGCTCCTAGTATATGCATGGCTTCTAATGATTCAATACAATAGGGTATTCCTTATCTTTTAGATACAACTACTTAAGATAAGTACATGAAAAAAAAATTAGGTTCATTTTGTGAGTCCTATTTTATATACTTTGAGCACATTATTTATTTGATTCATCTATGCTATAATGTTATCTCTTATGAAATTTCATCATTTGGATGTTGTGAGAGAACCTTTACACCTCTTTTTTCTTCCCTACATCCTCATTTGTCTGAGTTTGGAATTGGTGTGGAGAAATTTTAGAATAATTTGAAGGAGGAATCTCTGTCTTTCGGTTATGTTCTACATTTTTTTCTACAAAGTTTTGGATTTTTATCTTCATTAGTGTGGTTAGGAGCACAACTTGATTATCATGATAGCTTTTAACATAGAAATGGATACATTTAAGTAAAGTTTAGAGATGCCACATATCTTTATCTCTCTTCCCTCATATTCCTTTCAAGATGGGAAGACATCCTACATACATTATTGTTTTTGTTTCTTCATAAGGGGAGGAATATTGTTCAACAAGATTGGGTCATCTTTAACATCCTTTGTCAAGCATCTACCATAAATGCAAGACTCTACTTTGAGGAGGGATTCATGGGATCTCTTCTTCTAATGTCTTATGGGAAAAAAATATTCACCTGGAGTTTTTCTTCTCATTCTTCTTTGAGAGCATTTTGTATTTTTTATCTTTTGGGGAGGATTTTTATCTTATTAGGTTTCCTCTTTTTCTCCATTTATGAGAGATTGTTTTGTACATGGGTACTAAACATGGTCTCATAACTAGGATCCATCCTTGAACCTTTGCATCTTGTACATTTTTCTTAAATTGCACTTAAGAGGGGATGCTAGTATGAATGAGGTGTTTTACCAAACTAGTTTACCACTTAAGTCTTATTCATACTAGTTACTATAAATTTATTACGGTGCACATATGATATTTATCACTTCATGTTTCAAGTCACAAGCTAAAGACATATTGTAATCTTATGTAATCACATGTCTTACATTGGTTTATATATCCAAGGGATAATCTTTGTAATCTTAATTAATTCTAATCAATCATTATTCTACATTTGCATCATTTGATAGAATAATATTATTCTTTCATATTTAATCTGTTTTTCTTTCATTGAAGCTCCTAGATCTTGTGTGGGTGCATTTTTCAATAAAATCATCCATGGTATAAAGCATTCTATACCAACTCTTGAACTTGTAAATAATATAGGTCTCTCAACCACCTTCTACTTGTCATGAAAAATAAAAAACTAAAAACTATGTCACGCTTTCATAAAAGAAATATCCAACACAAATAATAATTTTTTAATTTAGACCACCTAAAAATGAGATTTATGTTTTCAATTTCAAAATTATAAAATCTAAAAAAATAAATATTTAAATTTCTATAACTAAAAGTAATGCAAGAAATTAAGTTCTTTTAGAAAAAAGAAAAACTGTGTTCCATTAGGTTTTGTTAGTTCAATGTTATTTCAATATTCTATATTCTATTCATTGAAAAAATTATAAGTACTTAATAAAATATTATTTCGATTTTAAATCTATCACTCAATCACAAGAATATCCAGCAAAGCAAAAGATTTTGTATAAAGCTCAAAAAATTCATTGCGTTTCCAAACATACTGGATCCAGATATGTGTTGTGCTTCAAAATACTGGCGAATCAAATGGAAAGAAATCCTAATCTGAAAGCTGAACCTTCCAGAGACGCGCTGAATCAAAACCTGGCTAGATGAGATCCAGGAAATTGGATGAAATAGGTAAAGAACAAACGAAGAAGATAAACAACATGATGATAAGGAATAATTAACGAAGTCAAGCCGATTCTCTACTGCGGAGGCGTCTCCTCTGATAGTGTATCACAATAATTGTGTAATATGAGCTGTGTATAGACTAAAGAAATGCTACCGTGCAGGGGCTTTTTCAACTTTTCGTACAGATGATTGATAAATATCCAGGTAAAATTAATCTCGTTTATCAGAGTTCTTCTCTTTCCAGCAGAATTTTCAGCAATCAAAGTGCTGCTAAAAATATTTTTCTAAAATCTATAATCATTCATAGAATAAATGTCGCCTAAAAAAGCAGAAATACAATATTCCTTTGAAAGCTTTTCAAAATAGTTATAATTTTGTGCTAATTGCAGCGGAAACAATTATAATTGTGATGTGGTAGTAAACAGCTCTAAATGTTAACTGGCACTTTCTACATTACCCCTTACTAACTTCACTCATGATAAACTTCTGTCCAGAGAAAATAAGAGAACCAGAATTTGTGGCAGACTTGGCTATTTTGCATAAAGCTGTGAAAGAAACGGATTGTTCCAGATTCTATTGGAATCGAAGATACCGGCTAAACCAAAATAGCAGGAAAAGTTTTTATCGAGGCTATTTATCAAATGGCAAAAATTCTCGGGATCTGATTCTCATAGTGCTGCTAAACCAAACGCTAAATTAATATAAAATCAAAGAGAGCACGAATGATACAGATAATAACAAGAAAAGTGAGCAAGAGAAAAATTAAGATGAAGAGGATTGCTCCCGTCACATTCGCCCGCTCATATATCATGTGAGAAGAACCGCCTGCAACACTATCAGGCGGCCGAGATTTCGTTTCCGCTGTCCTTTCTAAGTTGACAAAATAAGGCGCCTCAGTAGTAGCCTGTGTCGGAGGGCGCTGGGGTTTCCATCCTGCAATCACAAAAGTAAAATAAATTTCTGTACAAAACAAATAGAGTTGTATATTGAACGATTATTATTGTATTTCTTAATCATACGTTTTCCAGTCACCAGCTCTGACGGCATGCCCGCTAATTGGACTCTTACGTGAGAAAATCAGAGAGAAGAAAAAAGTATAGACTAGGGCTAAAAATTAAAGACAAGAAAAGGGAAGACATAAATACCGGACAAATTTAGTATACATTTTTTAAATATGTTGAGAGCATCATAAATTGCAGCAGTTTTAAGTGAAGCACGAAAGAAAATGTAGGGCAAGAAAAGATGAGCAATATAAAACATATGAGAGACGCAACACAAAATTCTCCTACGGCAAACGAATTAGGTTAGCTTCTATTTAGCTCAGAGATCAACTGTTCGAGGCTTGCAAAATATCAAGTGAAAAAGAAAAAATATGGCGACATACTGTTTGTCTCTTCTGGGGCAGCGACGCTAGTTCCAGCTGCCATGAGCATCGCCATTCCCATCATTACGGCAGAGAAAAACTCATACTCTCTCTTTACTGACATTTTTGTGAGGAAAAGCTCCGAAAAAATGTCAACCTATACAATTACCAATATATACAGTTTCTAGAGAATTTAGGAGATTTTACAGAAAGTCTCTTATAGAGAATTTCCTCACGCCCCTTGCGATAAAACCCTAATGTTTTAGTACTTCGGATATCCCTCTCTTGCTTCTCATAATTCTTAATATTATATTGTGAGAAGACTGTTGGATAGTTGGATCGTGAGTGAAATAAGACAATTGGAGTGAGGTAGTCGAAAATTGGGAAATATTCAGACCACGGCATTAACAGTGGGCGCATTGAACGATGCAACGAACTTAAGACGAAAAGAATAAAATTTGTTTCAGTTGAGTTAATTGAAGAGTGGAGGGATGACAGTTGGAATGGGATATTATCTGAATTAATACAGATAAGATGATTGCCGCTGTGAGCTTGAGATGAGAGTAGTAGTTGAAAATTAAGAAGACGCAGACAACAACAGTCGTATCGGGCGCTCTGAACGAGGCAATGAAGTTGGAATGGGAGAAAACAGTTGGAATGGGGAGGCTGTCGTTACGGTAACTTATGTGCATTGAATAGCGTGGAACCGAGGCGGTGAGGCATGCAAAAGAATGTTGTCTTCGGAATCTCCGATAGTCCTATTGGTACGTGAAATGTGAAAATATAAAATATTTTAATATTTGGTTAATTATTTGTTAATTCTATTCTTTTAGTTTATATGTAAGATAATGTTACGGTGAAATGTAGTGGTGAAAATTATATGTATTGTAATTTTTTTTTTAGATTTATATTAAATGAAAACATAATTAATGTAAAGAGGTATTTTATAAAAATAAATAAAATAAATAAATATTCTTTTATAGTCCACGAATACCGGGCGATCTGTTTTTGGGTCTACAGACAGCTTATAGTATATATGGGACTCCTCATACTCCCAAATCTGAGGGAGGCACCTAACTCGTGCTCCACAATATGAGGTGTACATAACTTACCCCCTGCAGGATTTGAACTTGTGACCTCTCTTTCAAGAGTACAAGTTCTCCACCATTAGGCCAACTCAGGCTGTACATGATAATAAGAAATGAAATGTAATGTCATGAATGTATTAACAATATTTTTTAATCTTAAATTTGATGGTCATTTATATGTTAAAATATTAACAATTAATCACAAACATAATATTTCCAAAATAAATTGGGTCGTGGGGACACCTCTGTTGTATAAAAAAAAAATCCAAAATAAATGGCACATAAATCTTTGTTTTATGTATAGATTTTAATATATATACAATGAAAGTTAAGTTTAAATTTAAAGGTTAATAATTTTTTTGATGGGTTTGAGTTAAAGAAAAAACTCTATTTGTAGATTTAAGAATTTTTTATTTGTTAATTATAGTTGAAAATTTGATGGGAACAAATTGGGTGAAGAAATAGACTTTAAATAATTAATAAAAATTAAAAATATAGAATGCACATATAGACACAATAAAATTTGTGTCTATGTATATAGTAAATAAAATTATTTTTACATAAAATAAAATAACTTTTAAAAAGTAAATAAAATAACTTCAAATTGATCCCTTGACATTTTTTAGGTAGATGTATTTAAGAAATCTATACTAGCAATTAGTCTATAAGTTATATATTTTTACACTATGAGTTAATACTTTTCAATAATCTAGCCTAATAAAATGTCTACATATATCTACAAATCAATTTTGATCTTAAATTTATCATCATTTTTATATTGTCATTATTTTGTAGTATCTATAAATATTTAGTTCATGCCCAAGGAACTATAGGCACCACCGTGTGCTTAAACAGTGATTATTAGTTTGTTTTGCAGCCAATTAAATGTACGAATTTTGTTACATAAATTTATTTACAAAATATTATTATTTTCAGATTTAACTTTTGTAAAATAGAGCTGCAATTTTTTTAACTAATTTTTTTTTGAAAATTATTTATCATCAATTTTATTGGTCTAAAATTTTTAAGCGATATAAGCGGATTTTTCAGCATGGTAGGGAAAAAATATTCTATCACATATTTTTGAGGGTAGTTTTTGGACCACTCGCTGTCTGCTGATTTTGGATAGTGTGCTCACCAAAACAGAGTGAATCCAATTCACGTAACCACTTAAACATGGAAATAGAGTGAATCCAATCCACGTAACCCTAACCCTCATCCTAATCCTAACCTTAACCCTCACCCTAACCCTAACCCTGATCTTTTCCCGTACCCTAATACTAACCCCAACCCTAAACCTAATCCTAACCCTGATCATATTAGAATATTTTAATTATTATAGTAATTTTATAATAAAGTAATTTAATAATAAAATATATAATAAATAAAAATAAATAATTAGAATATTATAATTATTATAATAATTTTTAAATAAAATATATAATAATAATAAATATAAATATAAATTAATTTACTTTTTATTTAAGATATGGCATGTTGCACGCAACTGCTACTAGCATATATATATTATTTTAATAATAATATATATAAATACGCTGAGAGATATCTCTCAGCGTATTTTATATATATTATTATTAAAATAATATATATATATATATATATGCTAGTTTATCATCAATTTTATTGGTCTAAAATTTTTAAGGGATATAAGCAGATTTTTCAGCATGGTAGGGAAAAAATATTCTTTCACATATTTTTGAGGGCAGTTTTTGGACCACTCGCTGTCCGCTGATTTTGGATAGTGTGCTCACGGAAATAGAGTGAATCCAATCCACGTAACCATGTAACTCGTGATTTCACCGCATTTACCACAGGGTTAAAAAACGTAACACAAATACAAGAAACGCAGTCCTTAAAATAGAAAACGAAGAAAACAGCCATTTCAAATCATCATCGATGTGGAAGTTAATGTGCGGTAATGGTTGGCAGAAAACCGTTTTCCTTTTCGAACAGTTTTTAATCACTCTACTGTGAACAGTCATGGTGGCAGGGTAGTGGAAGAAAACAATCAACATTCAACACGGTAGGCTCTGTGCAGGTTCTTTTTGGTGACCAATGCCATAGCATGCGGATATGTCTTCTCAGTGCCATTTTTGCTGCTCATAACCAAGTCTCACGCTGCTATCAAGTTTGTGGTGTTATTTTTGGATTTGGTAATGCCTCTGTTCTTTACATTTTTCAATTTCAGGACAAGATTCTGAAATCTTGATGTGGAAAAATCATAGGTTTATCAAGAAAAATTAAGGTTGGAATGTTTTCCACTTAATTCAACACAGTTTTAACCTAGAAATTAATATAAGAGAGAGGGATGATGCAGGTAATGGTGGCGTTGGTGATGGCAAGAGCATCAACAGCAACAACAATCGCATATGTTGGTCATAAGGGTAATTCCTACTCAGTGGTTACCCATCTGTAATCCTTTTCACAGATTTTGTGATCACGTAGGCGGGGCTTTGCTTGCTTCGTTGATTTCAGTCATCCTCTTTATGCTTCTTACCATAATATCTACATTTGAGGCAGAGATAAGGAACGCAAATTCTCCAGACAAGACTCCTCGTGGATTTGTGGTGTTGCTGGGATTTTTCTTTGAATATTTGTTTTTTATCTAAGTTGAATTCTTTGGTAAGGAAGTCAGTTTTGTTGTTTCTTTTTCCATTGAATTCCATGAAAATACAAGACTAACTTTGCAGTTTAGGCGGCTACCATATAGGCGTTGTTCTCACCAAATATATTCCTGCATGCATTTATCTCATTAGTTTCCATATTTGAATTTGATATCAAAGGAGACTTGTCAAAGCAAAGTACAATAACTAGGTTTCTTGTAAACATATAGGTTTTTGTATGTTACATCTTCAACAAGATTTAGGCTTGGTGGCTTTAATAATTGTGACTTCCAAGTCATGAATTAAACTCAAGGCATGGCTAATGTTGCAGATGGTATATCCTTCATCACATTTCCAGTTTCTTCATTCTTCTTTGTGGATTATATACAATCGAGATAAGTGATTATATCTTATGTTGGGTAAGGGATTATTGAAGAGGCATTTGCATTCTTCTATCAAATGCAATGATTAAGCATCCAACCTATATCACTTCACATTTGACATTGTATTGTTTAAATAGCTTATGCAATCGGGCTGTGCTACGGATAACAATAACTTCTAAAATAATTTGTGTTTATTGATGCCCCTATTATGCCTGGACTAGCTCAATTACTTAATGTACAAAATTATAACTTTTCTACTCATGGCTTTTTTATTCACTATCACTTTTGTTTTCTCCACTACCAATAAGCATTACTTCTTCAACAAAGACCTTGCTCATATGTACATGGATTTGCATTTAGGGTATTCTAATAGACCATGTCAATTATGCACATGGAGAACAATTTACAGGTATTTGATGATATGTTTACTTTGGCTTCATGCTAGATTAAAACTATTGTTTCCAATTTTGGAAGATCCTAGTGCTAATAGAGGATACCAATTAGTCTATCATGTTTCCTATGAAGAGGCTTCAAGAATAGCTTCAACAATTAATCGTGTACCTTATAGTCTTGGTCCAATGACTATTGCAATGCTTTTGTCCACTACTCTACAATCAGCAAAATGGGCATATGAGTTCTATTCAGATATTTGATCCAGACCTTCACATTATATGTTTTATGACACTTTATAAATGAGTTATCTATTACTGAAAGAAATAAAAATATGATTTCATTCAGATTTCTAATATTTGATCCAGGCATTTTGCATTGGACTTCATATTATATTTTTTATGACACTTATAAATGAATTATCTATTAGTGAATGAAATAAAAATATGATTTCCTATCATAAGGCATTTTTTGGAGACATTAGCCACCTATAAGAGCACTTTAAACAGACTCTATGTACAATGAAAATTTTAAACATCTTTGCTTTTTTAATGAGAAAGTGCACAAGAAGCCTATGCCTAGAATGAATCCATTATTAATAAAATAATTTAGAGTGAGAAAGCTAGTAGCATGCTGGATCTATCTTAAAAAACCCTCATCATGGTTGAAATTACTCTTATAAATCCTCACATTTTTTTCCAATTATGAGCTTCCTAAAATTGTGAAGTATGAATTTTTTCCATTTATCTAATTCAATTGCTTCTATTATGAATTAAAGAAAGATAGGGGGTATCCCTGTAATATTATTTAAAATTATGGGGAAACGTCCATGTCAATTTTTATAATTGGAGATAAAAATGAATTTTTTACCTTTGATTGAAATCACCCATTGGTTTTCATCCAAAGGGTAGAATTAGACAATTTCTCTTACAAAAAGGTCAACTTCTTGTACAAGATGATAAGAAAATCTTCTAATTATAACTATAATTTATTATATAACTATAAATACATTAATTTACATATTTCTTTTTCAAATATTTTAAAGACTTTTTAATTTTAAGTATATTAAAATAGAAACTTGTAAATTTAGGAAAGTTCTTCCACACTCAATTTTCTAATTTTTAGAAACTTCTTTTTCGAGGTAATAATTTAACATACTCTTTGTATATCTTATCTTTATAAATAATTTTATATAAATTATTTAATATATATGGTAAATAAGAGACCAACCATGACCAAAGGGATTGTCCATGCTTGAAGGGACCATCCATATTATGCGGCAAAATAAAAATATTATGTTACAAAATAAAATCAAAATTAAATAAAATATAAAATTATAATATTTTTATTTAATATATTAAATTATATTTTAGATATTAAAAAAATTCACATAATCTATTATTAAAAATAATGTTGTAGTAAATATATTGACTTTATTCTTATGATCTATTGTTGATGACTACGATAGTTACCTATGTGTTCTGCATAATAAAAAAAATTCCTAAAAATTAGTTGAATATTTTTTATTACCCACCATTCCATAATAATCAGTAATGGAAGTATAATAATCAGTAATGGAAGTAATGGAATCACCAAAATCGCTTATATCGGGTGAAAATTGTGTACCAATCAAATTGAAGAGAATTGATTTTTGAAATATATTTTGTTATATAATTTGCATCTATACATTGATAATAGCTTGAAAAAATTAGTAGATGATTACGAATGATTCAATGATTTGATGTTTAGAAAAATGTTTGGAAAAATCAATATTTTCATGAGCTATGTTTATTTGACTAAAATTGACATGTGTTTAAAAGTTTTCAAGAGGAGATGATTTCATGAGGATTATGAAATGATTAATGATACACTCATCTTGTGTTGTTCATGGTAAGTTGTATTCAGGAAACAAGTTTTTTCCCTCCAATAAAGGAAGGGAGAGCATCATCGGAGAAAGGGGTATAGATACAAGGAAGAGAACAGGTTGTCACCATCTTAGGTCTAGTATTGGTGGAAATTGGTGAACCTAGTTGGGTCGGGTAAGTGATACTCAACCCTTTTGGTCTAAGTTAATTTCTTGTCTCAACAAGTTGTTGATGTCGTTTAAAATATATTTCAAGATGTTTGATGTCAACCTACTCATTTTGGGGATAGTGATGTCGTCAAGGTTAAACTTTAGTTGTTTTGTGATAGAAATAATAGGGTGTTCATTATTGTCTATATTCTTGATAATAGTTTAAATTGGCTTAATAAGTCGGGGAACTAATATGATAGCCCGATTCCTTGCAAAAGGAACTCATTATGATGATCATCTTTGACTTCATTTTATGGGGTGATTATGACTAAGAGATGACAAAAAGATCAATGTCGTCGATCATGTAGGGTTGTGTTACCAACTCTTAATTCTCAAATGATTGTCATTTATGTGTGTTCAATCTTTAAACATTTTTACTTAATGACTCTCATTATGATATTATATGTGGTCGTTGATCATTTATGATCATCATTGAATTCATTCATTTTGATGAATATGCTAGTTAGACGATGTAACGACCTCTATCATCAACCTTTCCCATGATGTTAATATTTATTAAATTATTAATATGAAAAATATATGTTAAATTGGAAATGGCTACATAAGCTAAGAGTTAAATGATACGACCCAAATTTTATTTAAAGAAGAGAAAATTACATTGATGAAATTGTTCAACTTTTAGAATCTTTGGTAATGGCTTTTGTTTTAAATTATTTTTGGGGGCCATATTATACCACACTTATCCTTATCCAATGATGGTATGGGTATATTATGGAAAGATTATTGGTTCCACATGGTGGAAACCTCTTTCTCATGTGGGAGATAATTATTATCTTGAAGACTATTTTAGCATTATTGAAATCAAGTTCCCTTGGAGGCATTAGACCTTGTGAGTAAATGTAATCATTGACATAATTGTTTTAATAACCAACTCCTACAATAGAAAGGTCAATGGAGTTCTGTATGTTTTGGTGTCTAGCTAAGTACCAAAGAATTGAATTCTTCATGACTAACTTTTGCAACTATCTTATAACTATCCATTATTTGTTGTGCCTAGTAGCAGACCCACATTGTCATGTAGGTTGAAGGTAAAATTTTAGACCACATTGATATGAAAGGGGATGACGGTTGGAACAGATTAACCAATTCTGGGCAACTGATTATTTAACCACTTTTGGCAACTGATCTTCCTCATCCTAATACGAGGATGTTTATACGCCTCTTGGAGATGGAAAAAGGGTTGGTGGGATGGTGTAAGAATCGATACTAACTTGAGGGATAGCTCTTCTTAGGAGAGAAGAATCTAGTCATCAAAATCCTTACAGAGGGAGACTAAAACTCAGTCCAAGTTCTAGCGGATGGAGTTTTGGAATTACAGTTATGAAGGTTTTATTTTTTTTAAAACAGACAAATGTATGGCATAGTGGCGGTGGATGACCTTCCACGGGCCAACATAAAGAAAGTGGTGAAGAAGAAGATCACGGATCTCACAAAAGATGATCCCTCTGAAAGGATATCTCAATTTAGCAAGAGGCTCTAACTGCCTTCTTTGAAAGCACTAGCCTTTTTATTCATTATCTATCTGCAACAACAAATGATATATGCAAAGAGTCCAAGAGAAAAGGAATAAATATGGAAGACGTCCTTAAGGCTTCAGAGGAAATCAAATTCCTAGAACTTTTGGAACCTCTTAGAACTTCTCTGAATGGGCATTGAGTTTAGGTTTAACTTGCAAGAAGGAGGATTATTATTCTTCTTGCTTAGGAGTCGATAAGGGAAGGGTGGAGTGCATCTCTACACTATAGAAGAAGACGTCGAGCAAAGGAAAGAAATCCTTCAATAGGAACTTTCGACATGGAAAAAATCCTTTCTGGTAGAATGGGAGCCCTTGACACAATGTTGTTCTTGCTTTTATATGATAAGACAGTTATCTCAATTCAAATTTGTGTCTAAGTTTCGGTGGCTCCAGATCATTAAGCTGAGCCTATATATGATTTAAGTAAATCTTAAGGAATGGTTAAAGGCCAAGTGGCCAAACCAGTTTACTTTTTTATTAAGAGGATGGATGTTACATATGGTATCAGAGCTAATCGGGTTCAACACATGGACCTATAAGCTCATTACTAGAAAACTTGTTAAACATTTAATAGATTGGCTAAGGTTAAAACTAGTTTGATGCCACAATGGCATAGAGAAAAACTAAGGAAACTGTCTCGAAGACTATCTCCCTAGCATTTACCCAAGTCAATGGCTTAGAGAAGGCCAACGGAGGAGTTAAAAAATCCAAGAGCAAAACGATTCCATTAAGGTTGCATATTGAAAAGATTTTAAGACTCTGACTAGGAAGGTAAAACCTTAGTTACTAATCAAACTAAGACCTCAGGGAGAGCAGTGTCTGTATGAATTCTATACTACTCTTCTTTTTAAGGAATTTAAGGATGGAACGACATGAAATTAATCAACCAGGTGTTAAGCGTCTAATCATTGGAAATCCTTGAAACTGGATCAACAACACCTAGATAAGATGGGATGTAGTCTAAGTTCTAGATGGCTTGGAATGAGCCAAGTGGAATAAATAGATCAATAAGGAATAGAGTTTTATAATGCAAAAAGAGGATAATAAGTTTGTGCTCCAATTGTAATCTTTGTGTGTTGCTATAAAATGATCTTATAATATCATCTAATATGTGAATGATAGATACTCCAAGAAATAGGAGTGAATTTGATATGACCCTTTTTATTTGCAAAATTTTGAGCATGGTGAAAGTTTCAAGGGACTTATTTGTTTAAGGCACTTGTAATGCAATCCCTAACCCACTGTAAGCTTTAGGAAAATCCAAATGCAATGCAACAATCTACTCCCTTGTAGTGACTTAGTCAAGTCACGTGGTGCATTAATAGTGTTCTTGTGGATTTTGACATGTCCTCAGATTTTTCGTAAAATCCCTTTTTAATACTGGCAAGGATTGTCATTGTTTTATATCTTTATTTTGAAATGGTCTAGCCATCAATTTTCTGAAGATTGTATATCTTATGGCCAGTTGGTCAAAATTTGATTTATTGCTGGAAAAGATCTAATTCTTTAATTTATTGTTGAATTAAAACTGTTTATAATTTGATATTGAGTTGAGTTTTGTGGTGGCTATACCAGAAATCTTTGGTTGTTCATTGTGTTTGAGGTAATTTTCTTCTCTATCATTTCTTGGATGGGCCTCTAATGGAATGTGTAAGGGAGTAAATTGTAGAAATGCACCCTGTATGTCCTTAGCTTTATAGTAGAAAGAAACCTTGTACCAAACCCGTTTTGGGTTATATAATTAATGTGTAAGTTATCAAAAGGAGATCTTTTGCGGATATCACTTTTTGAACCTTGTGTTATGGTATGTGGGTGGACAGGTAGTCCAATAAGCCCAAGTGAAAATTCTCTCCAAGTCGAGCAGGGTGGTGAACCATTACTACATGGATTGCAAAGTGTATGTATATAAACACTATGGCCATAGTGAGTGTTGTTTCTACTACATGCACTCATCATTTCATAGTACTCCAAACACTTACCTAACTAGAGTTTTTGTACTTAGTAGGAAGGTATCCTTAGTAGTGCAACAAAGTTGGCTAAGTGGGGGTACACACTAGAGCTCAGATGGCAACTATGAGGGTATCCAACACAACCTTTCATTGAAAGCTAGGACTGCTTCTAGGAAGGAAGTGTGCGGGGAACTACTTAAGTCTATGATTGGAAGGAAAAAGAGCCAAGTGATTTGTTCCCTCTTTTCAGTGGCATGTTGAGTCTTGGAGGACAGTTAAACTAGAAAAGGAATTCTAATCCTTTCTCTTGTATTTACTTATCAAATTATTTTGGTGATGCAAGAAATAAATGAAATTGGTACATGCACTCATCAGTTCATAGTACTCCAAACACTTACCTAATTAAAGTTTTTCTACTCAATAGGAAGGTATCCTTAGTAGTGCAACAGAGTTGGCTATGTGGGGGTACACACCAGAGCTTAGATGGCAACTGTGAGGGTATCCTACACAACCTTCCATTGAAAGGTAGGCCTGCTTCTAGGAAGGAAGTGTGCGGGGAACTACTTAAGTCTGTGATTGGAAGGAAAAATAGCCAAGTGATGTGTTCCCTCTTTTCAATCGCATGTTGAGTCTTGGAGGACAGTTAAACTAGAAAGGAATTCTAATCCTTTCTCTTGTATTTACTTATCAGTGTATTTTGATGATGCATGAAATAAATGAAATTGGTACTTGATGAATAACCTTTTTAACTAGAAAAGTGAAGGCTAATGTTACTCTTTGTATCTTGCATGATGAATAGTGGCACCCTACTTATTAAATTTTTTTAACCTTTGTTATCCTTCTCTTGGTAAACCTATGTAAAAGTAGTTGATTGCTACAAGTAGAAAGAGTATCCATCTATTATGGAGTTTGTGGCAGCAATTTCTAAAATTTTGCTATCAAGATGACTCCATTGAAAAATGGACATAAAAGATGCCGAACTCCTATAAGCTGAGTAAGCTAGAAGATAGGATTAACATTAGCCCTAAAATGTTGTCTGGAATGGATAAAAAAAAAACTAATTAGAAAATATGGGTGAAAGCTAGGGGAGAAGACCCAGTAGCTACCACCCATTGAATAACCGCACCTCCAGGTTCACTCCACCCCCCAAAAAAAATTTAACTCTGATCCACTAAAAAACTTTTTATTAACAAATATAAAATTACAACAATACCAATAGAAAATTACTACAACACCAATAGCTGCTCATAACAGAATGAGTCACTCACCAATCAAAGTACACAACTAATGGTGCCTTTGCATTTATAAAAGAACTCCACTTGCACATAAAAAGGCCCATTTACAATTTTATTTAAATCATTTACTTTTTATAATTACCCCCACTTGCAAATGTTTGTCCCTCACTACATTTTATATTTACAAGTATACATGCATAGCTACTGGTGCTTTAGATGACATAATCACAAACTCCTTTGCACAGTCTTTCACACACTCTATGTCAGCTATATGTACTTATTTCATTTCCTGTAGGTACCTACACAATTAAATATAGGTGTAAGGCTCCCCAATTAAACATCAAATCCAAATGTAATGCACAACTCAGTCATATCATCTTTTAAAAACCTACGTAACTTGCAGCTTCAAATTCAAATGCTCTACCAAATTCAAAATTCAAACACAACCACCAAATTGAATGCATATCATCTTTAAAAACCTACGTAACTTGCAGCTTCAAATTCAAATGCTCTAACAAATTCAAAATTCAAACACAACCACCAATTTCAATGCATTCAATTGTCAGATTCGAATTCCTAAATAAGAGGGGGAAAGTAGCCAGCAACATTCACAATTGCATGTTACTCCCAGCAAAGTTGAAAGCAACGACAAAGATTTTATGCACATTCCTCTGCACATTCCTCTTATATCCAAAGTCTCAGGTATGTACTTATATTTATTTTCATTTATGCAATGTCTTCTTACGTTATGCATTCTACCATTTAATAAAAAAATTCTACTTTCCATTGCACATACAGTAGGCTAGCATACATATATTTGTCATTTTACATTACGTGTCTCTTGTTCATTCAGCAAATCGATGTATATGTGTGTTTCCTTTGCCTATCCATTGAAAATGCAGAGTATGTACTTATAGTTATTTTCATTTATGCAGTGTCTTCTTACTTTATACATTCTACCATTTGTAAAGAAATTTCTACTTTCCATTGCACATACAGTAGGCTAGCATACATATATTTGTCATTTTACATTACGTGTCTCTTGTTCATTCAGCAAATCGATGTATATGTGTGTTTCCTTTGCCTATCCATTGAAAATGCAGAGTATGTAGTTACAGTTATTTTCATTTATGCATGTCTTCTTACTTTATACATTCTACCATTTGTAAAGAAATTTCTACTTTCCATTGCACATACAGTAGGCTAGCATACATATATTTGTCATTTTACATTACGTGTCTCTTGTTCATTCAGCAAATCGATGTATACGTGTGTTTCCTTTGCCTATCCATTGAAAATGCAGACTATGGTACCTATATTTATATTTGTCTGTTTTTCCTCATTTGTCATTTACTTCAGTGTTTATATCAGGGTTTATAGTTGTTATTTATTTTTTCTTATATGTCTGTTGTTTATTTTTGGTCATTTGTCAGGGGGGTCATTTATCAGGGTTCAATATGTATATGTGTGTATATATATATATATACATAGACAAACACATATATATGTCTATTAGTCTGTTTAAATATGTTTCATTTGGCTGTCCAATACAATAGCGTAGCATTTGTTTTTATTTTTCTACTTCCCATTGCACACACAGCAGGCTACCATACATATATTTGTCATTTTACATTATGTGTCTCTTGTTCATTCAGCAAATCGATGTATATGTCTATCCTTTGCCTATCCTTTTAAAATGCAAACAATGGTACTGGTTAATCATTTTCTTCTGCATCTTTCACGGCCCATGAAGGATTTATTCGATGATTCAAAAATTATTACTGCTTGTTTATGAAATAAATCATTCCTCTTACACTCCTTTTTCCCACATTGCCTATCCTTTTAAAATGCAAACAATGGTACTGGTTAATCATTTTCTTCTGCATCTTTCACGACCCATGAAGGATTTATTCGATGATTGAAAAATTATTACTGCTTGTTTATGAAATAAATCATTCCTCTTACACTCCTTTTCCCACATTGCATTTATGTATGTATGTATGTATGTATGCAGCTTCATACATACATATGTACATATGTACATATGTATGTATGTATGTATGTATGTATGCAGCTTCATACATACATATGTACATATGTATGTATGTATCTGCATACATACATACATACATACCCTAAAAAAAAGTGAATTTGGTTTTCTTTTGTGCTTAAATTATTAAATACGACCTGGTAAAGTTGATTGTCTCATGATTTTGTCTCCAGAAATGATCAGGAATTTCGTGGGTTTGAACACATGTCTATAAAAAACCCAGGTCACTTTGGGCATAAATCGACAAACCCATTAAAAATAAATATGTTTTTGACAAAACCCTTGCATGGTTTTTTCCAAATTCGTGTGCTTAATGAATTAATCTCATGAAACCCTTGCCTGGGATATTCTGCATCTATCTCAAAACGCACTTCTGTATTCCTACCAGTGAGGAATTATTATTATGAAACCCTTGGTTAATTTCTTCTGCTCTTTTTTCAAAACCCAAGTCTATACAATGTGCTTTGAACATTGATATATATACATACATATATCTATGTATATATATCTATATATATGTATATGTACAGATATATGCATACATTTAACTAAAGAATGGGATACCCAAAAAAAAAAACATTAGTCATATGCGTCAATCGGACCCCAAATAAAGATTAATTGGGGTGTAATGTGTTTGGTGTCTGGTGCTTTAGTAAGGAGATTAATATGTAGGAGTGATTTGTAATGGGTGCGAAATTGATTGTAGAAGGTGGTAACGTGAATTAGACCCATTCACTTTTGAGCGGATTTGAATGATAAAATAGATCTGTTTTATATTTTGCAAAGTTTATACCTGTGTTTTCTATTTATATCTGTGTTTTGCACTATTTATACACTGTTTTTCTGACACTTGATCACTTACAATGTAGCTGATCATTGACAATCATGCCACCAAGGCACAAGAGGAAAAGATCAGGTCTGAGGCACTTGAATAGAGTACCTAGTGTAGTGACATTCAATGTTCCAGATGTTGATGAAGAGGCAGCAGTAAACATGGACGAGGAAGTTATTTCTGATAATGCAGCACAGACCAATAAAAATGATGGTTTTGAACCTGCTGTTCATAATACTGACGTAGAAATGGAACCACCATCTGCTGACCAAGTGACAACCCCAAATCATAGCATCAAAAGTTGGTCTATGGATGACATGGACAAAGCCATTGCAGATGTTGAAGACCATCACATGACAATCAGACGTTCAGCGATCAAATGGGGAATCTCGCCTAGCAGTTTGCGGTCATGGCTCAATGGTCTGACATCCACAAAAAAGAGGGGGCCACCTACAATCCTGACTGACGAAGAAGAAGCTGAAATTGTGCAATGGTGTAAAGATATGGCTAATATTGGCCATGGCCTTCAAGTCTCACAGCTTAAGTCAACGGTGGCCCACCTGGTTGGAGTGAGGCCTAACCCATTCACAAATGGGATACCAGGGAGGTCATGGTGGGTTGGATTTCGTCAAAGGCATCCTGATCTGACAATTCGAACACCCGAAGGAGTGGACACAGATCGAGCTATAATGCTGCGGCCCGAAATAGTTTCTTCATTCTATGATAACTTGGAGGAGTTGTACAACAAACTTAATTATGGGCCCAACAACATATGGAACTGTGATGAAACAGGTGTGCAAGCTGGCAGAAATTGTGCAATGAGAGTTATTGCAAAAATAGGGACGAAATGTGTTCCACAATTAATTGCTAAAAGCAGAGAATGGATCACTGTTCTAGCTTGTGTTAGTGCAGCAGGTCAAGCTATACCTGGTTACTATTTGTTCAAGTCCAAAAGGAACATTAAAAACTATATTGTTAACTGTGAGCCAAGGGCATGCATGGCAATCCAAGAGCATGCTTGGATGACCAAAGAATTATTTGTGGCATGGTTAAAACACTTCGCAAAAAATGTCCCAGGAGGTGTGTCACCAACCAACAGAAAGCTTCTAATCTTTGACGGTCATGGCAGCCATGTGGCATTCAAAACGGTTGAAGTAGCAAAGGCTATGGGAATAGATTTGCTCACACTTCCAGCACATTGCAGTCACAAATTGCAGCCCCTTGATGTTAGTGTGTTCTCACCATTTAAGAACTACTTCAAACAGCAAAGGACTATATGGCTCTCTGCAAATCCTCAACTTGACATTGGAAGGGAAGAGTTGGCAACACTTGCCAGCAAAGCTTTTGCACAAGCTTTGACTCCTAATAACATTGCAAGTGGTTTTAGAAAAATAGGAATTTGGCCATTAGATCGACATGCACTTGACTTGGATATGGGGCCAAGCCAAGCTTTTGTGGTTGAAGAGGAAGGAACGACATTGGGAGCAGAAACTGAGGGTGATACAGCTGATGAAGAGGCACAGTTCATGGTAGTTGAGACTTGTTTGAGGATAGCAAGTTGGAATGAGGAACAGATTGGACAGTTTGTGGATACCTTTTCTGCAAACATTCCCCCAAATCCAGAAAACATTGAGGCAACAGAAATTCAACAAGAACCAGCAGTTCGATCATCTAATCAGGCAGCTGAAAATGAAGAGAGTCTGAATCTGCCATCTGAATTTGAAGATGCAGCTTTGAACCTAGGGGTGCATCTCAATTTCACTCAAGCGGATGAAGGGTTGTCCATGCCATCACCACCGAATGTTGATCCTGAAGATGTAATCCATTACTTCACAACTGGGAGAAATTGGGAGGCTGAAAATGATGAAGAGGATGGAGTCGATGGTAATGACTCAAATGATGAAGAGGCTGACTATGTACCATGCACACAAGTCAATGATCAACAACCAGCAGGCAGCAGAAACACTTTTTTGCAACTCCCAATGCAACGAGTGCGCCAATCATCTAACAGAGGTCGCAATGGGGTCCTACGCCTTAGTAGGCAGTCTCAAATTTTGACATCAGATGATTTCTTCAATTTGCTGAATGAACAAGAGGCACAGAAGCAAAGAAACCAAGAATTGCAGCAAAGGAAAAAGGAGCAAATGGCTGAAAGGAAGGCAGAAAGAGAAGCAATCCTCGCACAGAGGGAGGCAAATAGATTGGAGCGTGCTGCAAAAAAACAAAAAATTGTAGAGGAGAAACTGAGGCAGCGACATGAAAAGGAGCTTCAAAGGGAGCAAGCAAAAATTGCTAGACAGTTGAAGGAAAACCAAAAGCAGGAAGAAAGAGCAGAAAGAAACAGAAGTAAGAGTACTCCTACAACTCCTCTTCCAAGTCAACATCCAATTTTAAGGGACATGATTAACATTTTGTCTCCAGCCTTTGCAACTCTTAGCAGCCTACAAAATGGGTCTTCTGAAGGCTACTCTCCACAATTACAGCTCACTCCAGAGGCAAATCATGCATTGCTTGCTTGTATAGCAAGTGCCATACAGAACAATCTGCAGTCCTCAACATCTTCTCCAGTTGACGCAGACTCAGTTGACCCCCAAGGACACACCACTTCATAATCAGATCTGTCGATGTCTGATTACGATTTTTTGTTGTCAATTTTTTGACCTCGAAGTGTGCTAGACTGTTTTGTGTAAAACTGAATGCTGGTCTATTGTATTGGACAGTCAAAGGATACTAGTTTGTTGTATTGGATAGCATTTGGATACTAGTGTCTAATTTTGTAGAACTAAATGGTAGTGTGTTCTCAAATTATCTAATTCGATGTGTTCCAATGTGTTTTTTGTATATATGAAGACTCCTTGTCTTCTTTCCAAGTTAATGATCTATGCTTTTGTGATTCGAAATCAGTTTTGTGTTTGTTGTATTCATCTATCATTGATGTGATTTAAAAATATGACTCACTAGTCTATTCAAGATCTATGTTTTATAAATAATGCATTTGGTAAAGGTTGAAAACATTATAATTCAAACTTTGTATTTTTCCTGACATCAGACTTTTTGAAAATTCAAACTTAATAATTCAATAAGTTTCTATGTATTTTCTCACATCAATTTATTTTG